>APFE030757224.1:0-125479 GCA_000404065.3 Pinus taeda | reverse complement strand
TATATAGCAGACACTTCGCTTCCTAGATTTTTGGAAAATGACGCTTCCGCGTCCCCACTTCCAAAAAATGTCCCCATTTCGTCCCCGCTTTGTGCAACATTGGTCCCTCCCTCTCATACACTCCAAGAGTAAACACTTGAAGATACCACCCAATCCTTGTGGAGATAAAGTTTTGCTCACATAAGCTTCTCTAGATATCATCCTGCTAACCAGCCTACCATGCCAATGAAGTCACCCACACCATCAATGACTCGCTAAAGCCCAATGGAATATCTAAATGATTTCCCCCTGTAATAACCATCTCATCCCTAAATGTTGTTGAGATGCGAAGTATGGTGATGCTCAGGTCCTCTGTGGGTCTCAGAAGGGTGCCACCATGCTGACGTTGTGCCACTCTGATTAGGACATGGTTCCCATCATGCGCAGGATGTATCCTCCTATCCTGGGACCTTTTGGCGAAAAATCTGTGAAGACCAAGCTTATCCTGCCCAGGCATCTCCAAGAATCCAATACCTATCCATCCACTGCCAATCTCGATCTTGAGAAACAATAGGGTAAATCTGCCTCGCCATACCACATTGTGAAGTTTGTGACACTGCCTCCGGAAAGTGCACCCTGAAACTGCTTGGAGTCTGAACATCTGCTTGTAGACAAGGTCTACCATCCAGTACACCTCATGCTCATATAATGCCTCACATTGTCTCACTGAAAGTTCATCATGCAATTCCCTCGCAATCGCCTCCCTAAGTTTGATCCCAGGGGTAGAACATATGCTACCTCGGTAGTAAACCACGCCTTCCCTAAGCCTATATACGGCGGCCCATGCCCTGCCAAATGTCTCAACTGGAGAGTCCCCCTCCTACCCATGACACACCGTGTCTCATCCAACTGCCTAGGGTGAGCCTCCTATGTCCTGTTCCCTGTACTGAGAGTATCAAAGGGAAGCAACCAAAGTTCAAACACTCTTTGGCTATAAGAAATACTGGAGAGTGAAGGGTGGGTAGATCCCCAAGGCTATGATCAACAATCTGTTGGGATACTGAAGAGTAATCCTATGGGCATCCCTCTCTCTGCCTCGGATTTGCTAATAACCCAATTGAAGACTTGTCTCTACTGAGCATGTCGTCCCTAAATACTCAACAACGTTCTCATCCATCCAAGGTGAGTTGCTCCTAATGGTACATCTCATGTTCCTGCCCATAAGTCCCCTTGGAGGCAACGCTCCATGAGCCCATGGTGTCGCACCAAATGCCATTACATTCCACCAAGTATCCATGTACCCAATGTGATGTGAGCCTCTCCTCCTACTCCACAGAACAATCCAAAACACTACGACACACCACAATGCACCTCCACGTCCACCTACCAACCACTGCTCAATGCTAGATGCTCCTACACATCCCTCGACGTCATGGCCTAAAGCTATGACAGTGCGCTTTGGCCTGCATCCCACTAGCATCATCACGCCCATTATCGCATCACTATATCCTTTGGTGAATGTATCTCCATAATCTCGGGTAAGTGGACCTCCCCTCCTGATCCTCCTAGAGAGATATAACATGTGGATCTCCCTAAGTACCTGCGGGTGTGCCCCTAAGGTGTTTCTCCTTAGTGACCAGTGTGCCCCATACATCCATGGGAAATCCTCCTCTCCATACAAGGAACTATCTAGTGGTCTATCGATACCACGTCCTCTGACAACCTCCTGCCAACGTACATCGATCATCTTATGCCCCCACACACGGCCAACATGCCAATAAAACTCGTGGAGTCTGTCTGCTCCTCTGTCAGCTCGACTTGTCATGGGTGCTGTCAAAAACTCTGGTGAGAATATGAAAATAGGGGTGAGTCCAATCACTGGATCCACCATCCTGCTACTACCCTGACTGAACCAATCCATGGAGTGGTGGGGAGTCCCACCTGGGTCCCAATGACGATCCAACCCTTGAGACTCTCTAGAAAACCACGACTCTTGTTGAACTATGCTCTCGACCATGGATGTATCCAAAAACCTATTTAGACCTATCAGGTACCAACTCAATACTTTGTGCCACCCAACCCCATGAGATGGATAAAATGCAAGAGTCCCCAAGTACATAACAAGTCCATCATGCAAGTGTTGCGCCCTACGTAACTCATGTCGCCTCATCTCACTAGCCTGGTCATCATATATAACCGGTCTAGGTAACCCAACCAATCTCCATCCAACGTGCAGAGGTAATCTAGCAATAGTACAAGCCCCATCTAAGTAAGCCTGAAGAGGGTTAGTGACTGGAAGTACTACAGCTCTATAGGCTGCCTAGGCATCTATCTGCTCCCAGTTGATGGCAGGTCTAACAAATGATTGCCCATCTTCCTCTACCATAGGCATAACAGTAGTCTCGATTTGTCTCTCCACAAGTAGCTCATCGAGCATAGCATCCTCATCTAGCTCACTCTCCTCAAGGTGCTCTCCATGTTGTTGTAGGTAGCTGTCGTCTAAGAACTCTATCACGACTCTGCGTACCTCTATGCCTCTCGACACCTCACTGATGGATGTGTCTTCCTGCACCTCCCTAATTTGTTGTGGGTTTCCATCACCTGAAAATTTGGACATGGTCCTAGATGCCTCATCAATGGATACCTCAGCAACGGATGGCAACTCATCAACGATGAACACCACATCATCAATGACGGACACCACATCATCAGATGGCTCTATAGGTGTACGATCCACTCTCTTCATCAAGGTGTCGACTGGTGCTATTAGAGAGGTCTCCAATAATGGTGAATCATGTGCCATACTAGGTACATCAATGCGCCCCTCACCATCCTGCGTGTCCTCCTGCTCAACCTCCTCCTCAAGATTTTGACATCTAAAGCCCGGTCTCCACCAACAGAATGACTCATGATCTCATCCTCTAACTGCCACCTCTACATGATGGTCCAACCCCTGAACTATACTTCTCCTTCTCCTGTTCATCCAAGGAATGAGGCATGGTAGGATGGTCAGACTGACCATACGTGTGGGTGTTGTACTGTTGGAATGGGCGTGTATGTACTTGGCTTCTATGTTGGTTATGTATTAGTTGTTCATCCCCTCTAGAATCTGTTGGTTCTGCCTCACCAATTGTTGGCTCTACCTCATCAACTCCTCCATGATCTTGCTAGAGCCCCCCCACAACTGGCTAAGATGATGCTCTGATACCACTGTAATATTCCTAATGGAAAATTTACAGTGATAACAAAGACATGAAATAATTTTCAAAACAAAATGTACTCAACAATTGACACAAACAAAAATTTCTTCATCAAACACCTAGTTGGCTCATTTTCATTAATAAAATATGTTGGAGTACAATTGAAGATGGATGAGGTGCACCTGGGCTTTCACAAGGCAAGCTACATACCGTAGGTGATCAATAAAAAAGAGTCCAATTGTTGTGGAAGTGCTGCTATCCAGAAAACTGTGTTGTCTCTCCAAATCTGCATTGCTGGCTAACTTCAAGGTCTGATTTCTCCCCTCAAAACAACCCAAAAATTTCTGTAAATTTAAAAGTGTACTCCTTGCCAAAAACCCAAAAAAATCCAAAAAGGGTTTCCCTTGGTTCCAACCTTCAAAAATTGACCCTTCACAGCTTGGCCCTCTTCCAAATACGAATTTTGTTGTTGTGACTAATCCTGTCAAACTCTGCACTCCCAACTCCAGCAATCCTCCTCAAATGGCCCTCCAAATGATCTTCGAGCTCCCCAACTCCAAAATCCATGGGATAATGCTGCCCTAACAAATCTTACTCCAATGACTACAAAGTCATGGAGGAGATGACGTAGTCCTGTGCATAATGAAATGAGAGTTGCATATGGGATGGCCCTCTTGTCTGTAGCTGCCCTCTACACTCCTCAAAATGGTGAAAGGATGCTCCAGTAGCCTCTCCAGACAATTTCTCTACAGCCCTGCTCTACAAATAACCAATGAATTCTTCCTCTACACAATAATGGCTCCTAGGCTGCACGTTATTCTCCAAAAATGCGTATGACCTGCAATTGATGCTTCTTCTGGTCTAGGTGGTGAAGGAAAGTCTTCCTTGGGTGGCACTCGAAGTCCACTAAAGAAAACCTGACCTTCTCTTCTTGAGAAGCTCTTGTGCTAAACAGCACAATGTTGGCTTAGTTGAACAGCTAAGGCAAATTCGATTTTCAAATAGACAAAAGACCCCTTTTGCTCCCTTATTCCTTCCTTTTATAATTGCTAGCCATGCATTCCTTTTGGGTCCCTCCAGCAATTCGATTTGCCTCAAGGAATTTGAATTCCTTCTTCCCCAAGTGTGTACTTCATGTGGGCCCCATATTCCACTAGAGCCGCAATTTTTACCTTTTCCTCCTAAGTCCCAATGCCGGAATTGTGTTCTCTCCCAAGACTTGTCTCTAATGCTGAAATCAAAATTGGGAATATTACATCTTAAAATTTCACTTATGACTGCCACATTGCATAAGCACATCCAATCAATTTGATATCAATACCATCATTGTTTCATTGAGGTAATCTTGAAATACCCATTTATAATTTTGGTTACAAGTGGTTTGGTGTTGGAACTAAATTGCCATTTCAGTGAAACAATCTCACTTGCATTTTGCATTTCTCTCTAGGTAGATCTTGCATACCATCTTTGCAGCAATTGTCTATCTGGTAAATTGGTATATTAATCTTTGTTGTGCAAGTATTTCTCAATTCTAAGGCACTGGTCTATCACTGATATAACTCAAATAATCTAACTGTTCGTGCTTATTAATTTCAATTTCCATCTAATCTAAATCATGTTGCTAGGATATTCATTTGTATCTCCTAAACTTGTTGGTTTTCAACGAGTTCATCATTTTCTTCACCTTGGCGACTACCCCCCTTAGTCTGCTTTAGGAGATAGCTTAAACGGAGTGAGTAGGGATTAGAGTGACAACCCCTACTTTGAGTGTTGCGTGTTGCGCCTTGGATGTACACTTCAGGCGACAACAACACTCAAAACGGTTGCACTAATAATGCTAAAGTCTACAAACACATATTGCAAAAAATGTATAATGGAGACTCACAGGTCTGTCATAAATCACATCCTTTTTGCTAGGCATGAACAAACAACATTATAGCACACTTCCTCAATCATTGTTCAAAGTAAAAAAAAAACGGAAACTCATTTGATGGACTGTCAAAACCTATTGTTGCCTGATCATCAATTCTAAAATGAAAACTGCTACAAGAAAACAACAACAAACTAATTCATTGTTTGTTACTCAAAACTGAATCGATAAACCTATAAACCTGCCTTCTTTTTCATAGTCTGGGAAATAAAGTAGGTACAATGAATTTGGACACATGCACAACAACACTTCAATTGAAGATGATTCGAGGGATGTAAATATGCACCCTACCTACTTAAGCACATCTGCCTTGTTGACCACTGGAGTATTGATTTGGGGTAGCATCAGATGTGCTCTAAGCCTCAAATTTTGCAAGGAGGCTTGGGCGCATGCATTCTAAAGAACCCAGAAAGAGTTTTGGGAAATTCCACCCAGAAGTGATTTTATTAAAATAATTAATATTTTAAATGGGGTTTCTAAGTCTAAAATTAGGAAAATTAAACTATTAATGGGTATTAATCTAATCTGGGGTGAAACTTCTAGAAAAAGGCATGGATCAAGCCAAAACGATCTAATCCTTGGATTATGATTTAATCTAGGTCATTGGTTGTCCAATAGGAAGATATAAGAAGGGGCTTGAGGGTCATTTGGAAGACACACTGAGAGATCAAAGAAGTGGATTTTTCTGAAGTGAGAAGTTCTTAGGAAGAAAATCGATTGAGGAGATTTCTAACAGTAGAGGGGCAAGGATAGCTTCCAGAGAGAGTGATATTCTCAACCAAAGAATCATCAACGAAGAGAGGCAGAGAGTGATCCAGTAGCCTTGACACAGGGCTAGAAGGGCCACGCAGAAGCAACATACAAGGAGAGAGAGAAAGTCAAAAATCAGGGCAGAGAGTCAGTTTCAGTAGACGGAAGTCGGGGTGTGAGACCAGGAGGATGAGAGCAGTGACTCTGGGCTACTGATCGATTCCCTAGTTGGGTGACGTTGTGCCTGAGAGGGTTGACGCTGGGACAATGTAGAGGCAGCACAGATCTAGTGTAGGACCTGCCAAGGGCACCTCATCCAGCAGCCAGATCAGCCGGGACTTTTTCTCAGTGATTGTGTGAGGTAATCTCACAAAGCTTCTGCCAATATTTCTCTTTGTAACTGAATAACCCTGTGAGGTATTCAGTGATGTATTTAGAATTTTCTACTGCTTAATAATAATAAACCCTCAAAGTTGTTGCACCGGTTTTCCCACATTGGGTTTTCTCAGGGACTTTTCTCCAAAAACAACGGTGTCCTATGTGTTTCTATTTTCCTTGCCCAGTTTCTATGCTTCAGAAACATATTTAATTTGGTGTAGGCTGCTTCAGTAATTTACTTCAATGTTTCAAGAAGAAATCTGAAATAAGCTTGTAATGTAATTTACATCTAGGTGAAGTAGATTCAGTTGGTTGCAGTAGGATTCTTGAGATTGTTAGATCTAGGAATTTCACATGGAGTAGCACCTGAGGATTATTTGAAGAACCCATGCCCAAGGATGTACCAATGGATGCTTGTACCATCAGTCATCATCATATTAATGGAGTTTCTAAACTCTACTTCTTATCATTTTCTGTTGTACCCTGATTACACAAGCCCTGCGGGGAAATGTAATAAGTGATGCTAGTATGATGAGTTTTGAGTCATGTAACAGGCTTAAGTAGCTTGGAACCTTTTCATCAAGTGAATATTACTCTGGGAGGATTTTCTTACTTCATTAATTATCATCTCCCTACTAGGACTTAATAATTAATTGAGTTTTTCCTCCAAATATAACCCAGAGCCAACGTACGACTTGATGGTGAGGCCTTGGGTGAGTCCTAGTGTCTAGGGTCAATGTATATTACCATACTAGATCACGCAAAAAAAATCGTGGAATTTGGTTAGGTCTAGGGGGTCACTTTTTAATTTTTTTAAATTCCCCACAGGGCGGAAATTGCAATCAAATTTGTATATGAAATGTAATATGTGTTGTCTACAGAAGTTGTATGGGGTATGAGTAATAAAAATTTAACTTCTCACCCTCAACTTTCTACTGTGACACACTTTGAGGGGTTAAAAATGTGTTCTAGACTCTCAAAACCCACTTTTCCTAAGTTTAGTGGAAAAAGTGGCAATAAATTAAATGGAGAGAAATAAATTGCTCCATGTGACAAAATGACATGGAAATGACTTGGAAATTATCCCAAGTCAAAGAGTTGAGTCAAAGGACATGTGGTGGATCACTAAACACCTTACATCATAAATGCACCACTCCCACAAGAGAATCGAATTTTTGGCATTTAATTGAGACGTTGCTTATATGGAGAATCGAACTTTTGGAGGAGTTAATGCACACAAAGAAATATTTCATGGATATTTTGATGGAGGATTTCATGGAGGCTTGTCTCACCTTAGCTCCACTTCCTCTACACTTGGCATATCCACTTGGGAATTCCGAGTTGCTCTTGGAGGCGCCACGCAATTCATGAGGAGGATATACGTTGGGCACATTGGGATCATCATTTGAGGTGGCATTTTATGGCTAGTTGGATGGGGAGTTAACTCCCTCTCAGTGCACACTTGGAGAGTTCGATTTGCTTGATAAAGATTACTCATGCCACATGGAATTTGATTTGGTGGAGGCTCTACACTTGTGCTCTCACATCCCCACTTGGAACTCGACTTTCTCTTCTTGGGATTTGCTCCGTTGCCATTTTTCATGTGGAATCTTCATTGGGATTTGCTCCCACTCTCTTATATAATGGAGCCATGGGCTCTCATATTGTAATATGGAATACGAGTTATTGTGCTTAAGTATACTCTGTTGGATTGTACACTCTTTGCATATTAATACAAAAGACTTTCATGTTACATTTGAGGTGTTTTTCTCCTTGTGTATGGTAACTTCTTGATGTTCTTGCTCTTATATTTCTACTTGTTTCATTATGTTATTATTTCCATTATGCTTTTCAAGTTATGTTGATGTGTAGCTATCTCACATTAACAAAAGGATTATTTACTTGCTCTAGATAGAGAAATGTTTTAGTTGATGTCAAATATATCTCTAAAATTTTCTCTTTATTGCATTTGATTAAGCTCGTGTCGATCTAATCAATTCATGGAAGTCGTGTAGAAAATCTCTCTGTGATCAAGCTTCAAGCGTGAGGGGAAGTTCTCGGGTGAACCAACCCACTCTTGAAAGTATTCAAAGAGAACTCACATTTGTCAATTGCCAAAGTCTTATCATTCGAATTTGTCTTGCGGGGATTTCTTTTGAGCGTTGATCTCATATCTCTTTCTTCATAATTCAATATTTATTTCTCAAATATTGTGCTTCATTTGCTAATATCTTGTTATTTTAGAGTTGAATCATCGCTAAGCAAAGAGGAAAGTTTACTCATACCCTTTAGCTTAGCCTTTGTAGATTATATTGTACACAAACATTTATAATTTTATTGATTATTTTCATAGCTAACACTTGATTTGTGTTGCAACCCTCTCTAACTTGTTTCTTATAACTGTTGGTTTTGGGTAGCATCGAATGTGCTCTAGCTCCGAAATTTGGTGGAGGGGCTAGAACACATGAGATCTCCAGAACCCAAAAATCATTTGGAGAAATTCCACCCGGATGAGGAGTTAATAAAATAATTAATATTTTTAATGGGTCCCTGAGTCAAAACTTGGGAAAATAAAAATATTAATGTGTATTAATAAGAATATGGGTGAGAAGGTTCTAAGTGACGAGGATCAAGTTCTTTTACTCTTAGTCATTGATTAGAGATTAGATCATGGTCATTGATTCATCAACAGGAAAAGTATAAAAGGAGGCTTGAGGGTCAGTTGGAGATACACCTGAGAGATCACTCAGTTCAATTTTTCTAGGGCGAGGTTTGTTGTCGAACAGGTGATCTGTTGCAGTAGAGGGGAAGGGATAGTTGAGGTTGGAGGATCTTCCCCAGGACCTCGAATACAAAGGAGAGAGAGGCAGAGAGACGCCAAAGGAGGCAACGGAGACCCAGGGAGACTAACGTTGGGCCAGGAAGGGCCCACGCATTTCCAGCGCTGGGGAAGAACCACCCTCCAGCAGGAATCTGAATTCAGTCGGGGAGCAGCAAGATCAACCGAGAAGGCTGACGTCAGAGCTCCAAGAGCGAGAGAAGGCAGCGCAGTGCTGACACAGTGTCCCAGTGTGCTCCATGCAAGCCCACGCAACTACTACGAAGGGGCAGCATAGTTGTAGCCGGGGACAGTCAATCCAGTTGCCAGAACGGAGAGATTTTTTCGGGCGAAGTGAGGTAATCTCACTTAGGTTTCTGCCAATATATTTTTATCTCTGTAACTGGATTGTTGAGAGGGCATCCAAAGTTGTATTCAGAACTACTGCTTAATAATAGAAAACCCTCAGAGTTGCTGCACTAGTTTTCCCGCATTAGGTTTTTCCAAAGACATTTGTCCAAAAATAACAGTGTCCCTTGTGTATTTGTCTCGTTCTATTTTCAGTTTATGATATGTATGTATGTGTAGTCTACAATAATGTTTTCATCATTGTTTAAAAATTAAATAACTTGTTGAATGTAAAAACAAGTAGGAGATGATAAAACAGTGATTGCAGTAGGATTTCTAATGCGTAGATTCAGAAATTTTCACAATGGCAGCTTGTGGGATTTATCATTTGAAACTATTAACAAGTTGTGTGCAGGACCTTGGGCTCTCAATTCAAGACTAACTTTCTCTCTTGGTCATGGGCATTCAAGGCTCTCTTTGGCAAGGTCGAGTTCCATTTTGGGGTTGTATTTCTCTCTCTTGGTCGTGGGCTTAAGGAGGCTTAGTCTCTCTTGCTTTGGTGCAAATTCCTCTTTTTTCTTAAATATAATTTTTGTACCTAAAGCGTCCTCTTTGAAATTTCAGATTTCAAGGCCCTCCTTGGTCTCCTTTGCAGCAGTTATTCATCATAAAAAAGTCTATGGTCTAAAGGCTTCATTGTAAAATATTGTTTTCTTGAGTTTGGAGGAGGCTTTCATAAAGCCCTTGCCTCCTGTAATTTAATTAATAAAATTTCTGATTTTCTAGAGCGTGGGTTTTACCCATTGGCATCTCTATCTCTCCACTTTGGGAGAGAACCCTGTGGTTGGTTTGATTTGTTGATTCTAGTTTCTCTTCTCACTTACATGCATTCTTTAATTTGCTAATTAACACAACCATGCATCTCACTTAATTTGCTAAAGTTTACTACAATTTGCTTGCCATTTACAATAATTGCAATTTGCTACAAGTCACAAGTTACACTTTATTTTATGGCAATTCATTTTTATGCAAGCATCTCTTTAACATGATATATTTTAGCTTGGGTATTGTCTAAAGTTCACTTATGCTTCACTATTGTTCAACAATTTCACATCTTAAATTTTCATAAATTGTGTATTTGGGCAATTTCACTTTCCAAAGCAACGATTTATTTTATGTCAAGCTAATCTCTCAAATTGAAGTTTCTTTCTTTTGCAAAGCTATTTTGAGGACAATCTTGAATTTATTTTTCACAAGCATTGCCATTTATTTTACATGCAAATCAATTGCTCATAAGCTTCAAGTTTGCTTTTGGTGGATCATTAGTTTATCATAAGTCAAATCAAATACTTTCACTTCACAATTTTACATGTTATAAAGCTTATGCAATCTTGTGTTTAAAGCATTTCTATCTTTTATATAGCACTTGCAAATTTACTTGCATATCATAGTAGGCATTTTAACTTAGTTGCACTTTTAAAATCAACCCCCAAGCATAAGCTTGGTTGATATAAATCATAGGGAAAAAGACTTTCTTGGAAAGTTCTTCCATTTGATATGAAGTAAGGTAAAAGTGTTGTGACCCTGCAAGCTGCAGTTATGAAGGTGGCTTGTCCCCTTGTAAGAATGAAAACACATGCTGGCTCGTAAGACTCAAGGAATGAGTATCGTTAATGACATCATCGTGTCCTCGCCCCCTCTTTCTTACAGTGACCCCAATTTTTACCCCTTAATAAAAGCTCAAGAGGACTTCTCACCTAGATTAGGCATTTTAAATTAGAAGCAACCAAGATAATTGCATCCAAATCTAGTGTAGGTGCATTTCATATTAACACATCTCATGGTTTTACTCGCGATTGGTCATTTTACTTGTCATTACTAAATTGAATACTTTGTTTTGGCAAGCATTATTTCATCTATATTTTGCAAGTAGCATACTGTTAATTTTAGGTATGTTCTATGCTAATAGCAAATTTACTTCAATTTTCCTTATTAGCACAATATCAATTCCAAATTAGCAATCACATTTAGCATGATAGTAAAATGCAGATAGAACATAAACATAAATCACAGAAGACAAGCCAAGACAAGAGGACACAAGATGTGGCGCTAGCCAGAGATAAACCCCAATGTGGAGAAACCCTTGATCAATTCTTTTTATATGTCCTTCAATAGTTCAACAAAGAGAAGATAGTACATATACATCAAAAGTCAACCTTTTGACTTATCTAAATAAGAGCAAAGATATTCTCTGAGAAGATAGCATATGAGGTAGCTGATCTAAGTTGAGTTGAAGGCATACTGCTTCCACTGATCCAAGGTGACTCCGTCACCATGCTACACCTCACTGTGCTACACCCAATCATCATGTTGGACCTCATTACCATACTGCACACATCATACTGTTGTACAATATCATCATGTTGCACACATCATACTGTTGTACCCTAAGTCACCTGACACGTGGATTGAGGTTTTGTAGGATACGGGGATTCGAGTGTCGGATTCAGACACGTTGACCCCCCGAAATAGGACACATAGGATTCGTTATATATTATTTTATTAAATATACAGATATATAGATATATATATTAAAAATTAGATATTTCTTACACATTCTAATTAATGATACAAATTCGTTGATTTCAAACATAGATCTTCATCTATAGCATGCATAGTACATACAAAATTCAAATACATGTTAGTGATCACATAAATCATGATTCATAATTCATAAATGAAACACAACTTACAACTACAAGATAGTAAGATAAAGACACTGACAACTGTAGTTTTCTCATTAAGTCATCAAATCAAAATGTGTTACATAGGTAGTGTTGGTGCAATGCCAATGGCAAATAGAAATAGAAAATATAAAACTACTACAGGTAAAGAAGCCTCAAGGCAATAGATAGTCATCAATCCTCAGAGTCATCATCAGAATCAGCATCAATGTCCTCATCATCATGGTCACCACTGCTCTCCTCTGCATCCTCCTCCTCCCCTGTATCCATAGTCGCCTCTGCATCTACTGATGTGGAGGATGACCCCTCTAAAATATCACCATCATCAAATCTAATAGGCTCTAGCACTGGATCATGGAGATCCATGTTGGCCAATACCAACTCAACACTGCTTTCCAGACCCATATCATCAGGAAAGACATCCCACATCTTTGTCTTTCCCCTCAACCACTCTTCCCTCTGCTTGTAAATAAGACGAAGGTTGGTGTGCACATACACCATTGTCTCTGCCCTAGACTACTCAAGCCTGCTCTTCTTCACACTATACAAATTCCCATATGTGCTCCAATTCCTCTCGCAACAAGAGGATGAAATCACCTGAGAGAGGAGCCTCATGGCTAGCCGCTGAAGAGGAGGGCTTGTTGCCCCATGATTTGCCCACCAAGAATAGGGCTTCTTAGCTCCCCTGTCTCTAATCACATCATATCCTGCAAATCGACCAGTGCTAGTGGAAAACTCTACAAAGGCATCCTCCACCTCATCAAGCAATGCTCTATCCTGAAAAACCCGCCTGAATGTCTCTTTCCTCTCCTGTGAGATTTCACCATCCATGTGAGGAGGGAATCTGCAGGAAGGTCCACCATTCAGCCACTCATGGTTGTAGTATTTTGGGTTCAATGACTGAGCCAAACAATGTAAAAGTGTACAATTCTTGTCCCATCTCCTGACAAGAATATCCTGTATAGTATCACAGAAGGCCTCTGGTGATGTCTCATACTTGGGGCACTCACTCTTAGAATAATGCTCCTCACAGACTCAATCATGGAATCCCATCCGTCATAAACCTCTCCTAGGATGGGTTTGTCTATATCTGCAAATCAAAGCAAAGAAATGATAGGGTCCATGATATGAATAATTAGATCTACCCTCTCCCACCAAGCATCATCTAGGATTGTGTCCTTCACTCTTTTAGAGGCTACTTGATCTATCTCTCTCCAAAAAGACCAAAACTCAGTAATAACCATGGAGCCAAGAGCGGTCTTGACCTCCCTCAACCACTTCAACATCATGAATGAAGAGGCAAATCGTGTATCAACAATCTTCAACAATGATAGATTGGTGTACTCCTTGTAGATAGTGAGGGTATTTGTATGATTTTGCACAAAGTTACGGATATGTTGTGCATCCTCAATAATGTTACCAATTGAAAGCACATCATAAGCAATGGATTTTAGTGCTAAGTTCAATGAATGGACAATGCAAGGTGTCCAAAACACTTGTGGATATTTAGCTTCCACAATCATGCCAGCAGCCTTGCAAACAGGTGCATTATCTGTAATGATTTGCACACAAGAATCAACACCTACATCTTCAATAACTTTAATAAATAACTCACCAATAAATTGTGCATCCTTGTATTCTCCAAGTGTATCCACTGCTTTCAAGAAAATTGGACCATTCAAGGAAGACACCATGAAGTTGATGATTGGGCGTCGTGCTAGATTTGTCCATCCATCAGAAACAATGCTAAGCCCAAATGTTGGCCATAATTCTACAATAGGCTCAAGCATTTTTTGCACCTCTTTTTTTGCCTTCATCAACAATGTGGTTATAAGCTTCTCTGAACCAAGAGACACATACCATGATGGAGACCCATGAGTTAGAGCTCAACACATCTCAATAAATAGAGGTGAGCATGCAACATTAAATGATATGAAGTTTTGATAGAAAAAGAAGGCAATGATGAGATCAAGCTCTTCCAGTTTCTCTTTTTGAAAAATCTTGTCCATTGGACCAAGTGTAATTGCTCTTCTTTTTGCTGCTTGTCTGCCAATAGAACTCTCAAATGGAAATTTGGTGGTGCCTTTCCTCAAAAATGGAAGGGGGTCTTCATTCTTGGTTTTTCTTGATTTTGCAGCGACATTTTCCATACCAACAATGGACTCCTTTTCCATTTCTTTCCTCTTTTGTAAAAGAACGGCATTACAAGCTCCAATTCCACAACCTGGTAAAGCCAACAAATGGCCTTTCACATGGAAATATCTGCTTTTGAAAAAAATGTGACAAAATTTGCATCTCCATTGCACATTGCCTCCTCCCTTCCCCTTGGTGCTTGTCCCATCCTTTCTTGTGACATATTTCCACAAGGGATATTTCTCAATGTTGTCTTTAGGTCCTCCTCTTCCCTCAACATTACTTGCAGCAAACTTTGATGATATTGGGGGAGGAGGGGCATCTCCAATGGAAACATTCTTCCCCTTCCTTTGCCTCCTAACTGCTCCCTTTGATTGAGCCATGAATACTGTAAAAAAATGAACAAAACATGCACAAATTTGTAAAAAAAAAATCATATACAAATTGCGGTTATAGAAATAAAAAAAATAGAGCTGAAATGCACTTACTTGGTGCTTGAATCTCCTTGCTGAACGCTCCACACCCTTAGCTCCTTGCTCCAAACCCTTAGCTCCTTGCCCACAGCTCAAACTATGCAAAACTGAATGAGAAATAAGGTGGAAAAGAAAAGGAACAGCGTGTATTTTAAGTCCGCAGAATGCATTTTAGGCGATTTGAATCCCAGAATCGGGACACGATGACGTCGTGTCCTTTTCTATGATTCGAATTCCTAGCGATCGTATCCAATTCGCAGGATTCGGATTCGTAGGGGGTCTAGGACGAATCCGGTTACTTAGGTTGTACCATATCATCATGTTGCACCTCCTTGTGCTGCATCATCACGTTGTACCTTACTGTGCCCATCATGCTGCATCTCAGCATTCATTATCACAGTGCTACACTTTGATACACTTGCGCTGCACACCCTTGACTGCTCTTAGCAGCCCTTGCTATGGTGCTATGGCCTGCGGCCTAGCACATAGCAACCCTTGTAGCAAACATATCCCAGATATGTGCAAGCAAAACTCCTACAAATTGCCAAAAATAATGTAAAGAAAGAAACCTACATAAGTATAACATCATAACATGTGTATTAAACCACGACAAAGGTATGGTGATACAAAGCAATAAGTGAGTTTATCTAACACTGGAAAGGTTGACAACTCAAGAACCTGTCAAGAGAGAAGAGTTGCAGAGAGAGATCAGAGGATAAGGATGATGATTTCAAGGTCTCCTAAGTCTAGAGACCTAGGGCGAGGGGGACAAAGTTACAAACAAGGCATTGGCTCACTGTCGAAGTCCTCTAGAACAATTGGGCAGTTTAGTTGTATGATTCTTAGGGGGAACGTATGAACAAGGGATACTTCTAGCAACTGAGTTAGAAAAAGGAAAATCTTAATGGATTTTGTAATATACCCTATACTAACCCCAACCCTGACTAAGGTTAGATTCTAGAAGGAGACAGTTACTATGCTGACCCAATCTCCAAGGGTCCAATTATGGAAATGGGTCCCAAATTTTTTGACCTTTTTCCAACTTCCTTAAAACTTAAAATTGATAACGCCATTGTTTTGTCTCGTCGAGACATTTCAACTGATATAAAAATTTTCCAAATCTAACATCCGAAACAAAAGATATGGCCGCTTAAAGCTAGCCTATCAAAAAGTGCCACATCATTTAATCTACCCCGTGGAACTTGTTACCCACAACCTGTGGGTGACACCAATGTTTTAAAACTCGGCCGGCTCGGAATCGACTCGGCCGAGTTGGTCCGAGCCGGTAAAAAAAATTTCAACTTAGCCAATAGGCCGGTTCGGCCGGCCGAGTTAAGGTATTAACCTGGCCATCTCGGCCGAGTCCGTATCAACTTGGCTGGGTCACAGACAACGACCAGTAAACCCCCAAAAATGCACATTTTTTTTTATTTTTTTATGTTTTTTCTGAGTGTGGGGGACTCCAAATGGTTTTATGAATTGGTTTGTTGGTCTTTGGGGTCCATTCCCCTCTCCCAAACCCTATTTAACCCACTCAAATCCTCTCATTCTCTCACAGCCATCTCATGCATTTGAGTGAGAATTTCAGTCAGAGTTTGTGAGGAGTTGTTGAGTTTGTTTTTGGAGCAGCAGTGAGGAGTCTTGGGCAAGCATTGTAGATGGAGTGAGGAGCTTCTTGGGCAACCATTTGGAGCAGCATTGAGGAGTTGGTTTCTTGGAGCAAGCTTGAGGAGGTAGTTTGTGCCTAGAGGTATTTTTTTCACTTGTACAAATCTGTTTTTGCTTATTAAATTTTATATGCATATCTAGAAATCCTAGAGAGTGTTTTTTGTTAAAGAAATGAACATTGAATCAATGTTTTTTTTTTTTCCATTTTCAGATTGTTTGCTTTCATTTCAAAGTCAAAAAATGGCACCTAGAGTGAAAGATGCTGCTTGGGCATATGTTGAAATGGTTGATAGTCAAATGTATTGCAAATTTTGCCATAGGAAAATTAAGGAAGGTCCTGGGGGCATTAATAGGCTGAAGCAACACTTGGCAGGGATTAGAGGCCAAATTACTCCATGTACCTCACCAAAAATTGGGGAGATTAGAAAGGAATTGTTAGCCAGCTTTGAGAAGCTTAAATATGATAAGACTAGGCAAAAAGAGTTAGAGGCTAAAATTGGGAGGAAGAGGGAGATACAAAAAATGATGGCTACCAACCCCCATCATGATTTTGAGGGTTCTTCCTCTATCCCTCGTACTGATGCATCCAACCCTTTCCGATATATTCCTCCCTCTTTTGATTCTATTCAAGAAAAGGGAAAGGATAGAATGAAAAAGGGTGATATGAATATCAAAAGTCATTCACTCCCTCCTCTCCATCAGATGCACATGGTCCTCAAGCTAGTAAAAGTCAAATGCAGCCCACTTTATATGACCATTGGAAGAAAGAATTGAGGGAGACTGCTTGTGATTACATAGCTAGATGGTGGTATGATGTTGATATCCCCTTCAATGCTTCCCATTCACCATATTATGAGCCTATGTTTGATGCCATACATGCTGCTGGAAAAGGCTTCAAAGGCCCTACTATGCATGAGCTAAGGGGGTATCGTTTGTAGAAAAAAATTTCATCCATTAATGAGTATTTGAAAGATTTCAAGGATTCATGGGCAAGAACAGGATGTACCATCATGTCAGATGGATTCACTGATCAAAGAAACCGTACCATCATAAACATTCTTATCTTCTGCCCACGAGGAACCACGTTTTTAAAATCAGTTGATGCATCTGATAAGGTAAAAGATGGGCAATTGTTGTTTCAACTATTGGATGAGGTTGTTGAGGAGGTGGGGATGGCTAATGTTGTTCAAGTCATCACAAATAATGCCTCTTACTATGTTCTTGCTGGTAAACTATTAGAGGAAAAACACAACACCATCTTTTGGACACCATGTTCTGCACATTGCATAGACCTCATGCTTGAAGATATTGAAAAATGAGAATGGGTCAAAAACACCGTAGATCATGCCAAAAGCATAACAAAATTTATCTACAAGCATTCATGGATGTTGATCCTCATGAGGAAACACACTGGGGGCAGGGATATTATTAGGCCTGCTATCACTAGATTTGCTATTCATTTTTTGACATTGCAATCTATGCTTTCCCAAAACAGAAACTTGCAAAAGTTGTTTTCTAGTGATGAATGGAATGAAAGCAATTGGTCTCACAAACTGGAAGGCAAAGAATTGAAAAATAAAGTTAATGAATAATGTTTTTTGGAGAAAGGCGGCAGAGATTGTGAAGCTTGCTGAGCCACTGGTTAAGGTGTTGCGGTTGGTGGATGGGGAAAGATTGGCTATGGGCTTCATTTATGAGGCTATGAATCAAACAAAGGAGCAAATAAATAGGGCATACAAGGATAAAGTGGCTAAGTATGGGCCCATTTGGGCAATCATTGATGAAAGATGGAACAATCAACTCCATCGCCTTATACATGCAGCTGGGTATTTTTTGAACCCACGGTATCATTATAAAGCTAAGGAGTCGGGAGCTTTGAGGGGGGAGGTTAGAGATGAACTGATTCACTGCATTGATCGCATGATCCCATTAGAGTCTGATTAGCTGAAGATACACCGACAGACGACCTTTAGCAATGCCTCGGGTACCTTTGGGAAGAACCTAGCAAAGATTGCAAGAGAAGCAAATGAGCGAGGTAAACAAAAATTTCAATTTTCAAATTCTTAATATTTTTTTTTAATTTTGTTAAATAGTTTATAATTTGAAAGTTGGATATAATTTGTAATCTTGTTGAGCTAACTCATCACACTCCTATGTTTTTTGCAGCACAATGGTGGGAGGTGTTTGGTGGCCATTGTCCTTAATTGCAGAAGTTTGCAATTCGTATTTTGAGTCAAACTTCCAGTGCTACTGGGTGTGAGCACAATTCGTCTGTCTTCGAGAGGATTTACACAAAGAAGAGAAACCGTTTGGATCAAAAACAGTTAAATGATCTAGTCTATGCCTAATACAACCTCTGGCTTAGACGCAACCAATTGCTGAACAAAAGACCTGATTCAGATCCCATTGTGTTGGAAGACATTGATCCAACATCAGATTGGGTAATGGAGAGTCATCCAACAGAGTTTGATTTTGATGAGGATCTTGATTTCGATTTAATAGGGAGGCATCACTCGAACATGATGTTCAGTTGAATGCAGATCCCGATCCACTTGTACTATCAGCCTCAACCTCACAGCCAGCAAGAACTCCAGTTGCAGGCGCTTCCTCTGCTCACACACGACAGAAGCGCAGCCGCATATCTTCTCTATCTCAGCTTGCATCTGCTGCACAGCCTGCTAGTGCTACCACTTCTACAATTGCAGTTGGAGATGATGATGAGGAGAAGCCATGGGGCCCCGTGTCTGACTCTGATGATGATCCAGAGATTGATCCACATGATCTTGGCTCCTCTAGCAGTAGCTACTAGCCAGTGGCCATAGTTTACTTTTGTTGTAGAGGCCATTTCTAGCCTCCTTGGTTGTGTTTTTGTTTTGAATCTTTGATCATGTATGTATTGGACAGTGCACTGAGTGCCATTTTGATATAGTGGATATATTCATGAGCCTATGATCATATGTTGTCTTCCATCTATATTATAATGTTGTGTGTTTGGAAACATGAATGAAAATCTTTAAAATTATGTTTTTTATAAAAAAAAGTAAATATTTAATGTATTTTTTACAACAACCGAGTCATTGAAATCGAGTCGGCCGAGTCGATACCGAGTCAGAGTCGAAGTCGGAGTTTTAAAACATTAGGTAACACCCATAGGAGAAATTTTCTCCTAGATGGTCCTCAGCCAACAACCCCTTGTAGCCACCAGATAGCTCGATGTGCCATCATCTTCGCCACCTAAGCCAGCCATTAGGCTCCCTCGCCCATTTGTTATGATCGTATGTTTGAAAGTGTGCCTTCCAACCCCAAAGGTATGGCTTTCATTATGTAGTTGAGTATTTTTGCTTACTTATCATGGACACTTCTGGGCATGGATTAGTGGGGGGATTCGGCAGAAAGAATGGCCTTGGTTTCTACTCTTGTCCCTTTGTCCAACTTGGTGGTTAACCTTGTATCCTAGTCCCGTGGGACCTCCGTTATTGGCTACTAGCTTTAGGAGTGGCACTACATGGGAAATCCCAATTCTGGTTGCGTGGTCATGCTTCCCGACATCACATACATCACTCCCTTTTGCTTATTATAACCCCTTTTCACATATTTCCCATTTGGGTCCACATTTGTCCATTGTGTCCACAAGGAGTTAGCCTCCCCATCCCCCTATCCACACTTTGGTTGAGCTTGGAACGATGCCCCGAAGGTTGATGCAGCGAAAAGAAAGTAAAAAAAGAATAATTTGGCCACTCTCGACAAGAAATGTACCATAAAATGCAAAAGATGGTCGGGACAAACAAATTTAGCATGTGGGCAAAAACCATCATGAGCTCTAACCCCTTAAATTGGCGCCCTGCATCATTAAGGAACCCACCATTGTCCCAACCCCTGGTGGGCGATGAACTGCCCAACCTTAAGGAGGTATTCATTGCTATATCATTCACACCATGCTCTCATCCCTTGGATCCCCGAGCAATTATAAGAGAAAAATCAATAAAAGGCAAAAGGCATATGAAGAAAGGTGGAAAAACAAAGGTTGGGGTAACTCATGTACCACGATTGCCCCCTCCTACATTTATACACCCAAGTGTGGGCTTCCCTCATCATAGCTACCCTTGTACCATGGCATGTGGCTTGGAGCTTTCCCCTGATGCCCCATTATGTTCCATCATTATATCACATGACACCTACCACATGATGGATGTACCATGGAACTATCACTCCCTTAGAGGTTGAAACCACCTAATAGGGTCCTTGATTAATTTCCTTCTTGAACTTGGAGACACCTATACACTTCTAAAGCCCATTATGGAAGGGCATTCCACTATGAAGTGTCC
This sequence comes from Pinus taeda, assembly GCA_000404065.3. Taxonomy (NCBI): domain Eukaryota; kingdom Viridiplantae; phylum Streptophyta; class Pinopsida; order Pinales; family Pinaceae; genus Pinus; species Pinus taeda. The sequence continues at coordinate 104,733 of APFE030757224.1, read as the reverse complement.
ATTCGGTTCCATGATTTGTAAGCTCATTTACTCAATTACACTGGAAGGTGAGGAGACGCATTGGATCTTAAACAGGGTTGTAGGTGAGTCTTCATCTTGGGATTTGGTCTCCGCATACGAGGTCAAAGCCCTTCAAAGAGTCTTATTGGCATTCATAGGGTGTGCGTTGAGAGCCATGGGGCTCCACTATAGCAAGGAGCAGATAGCCATGCCATGGGTGTGAAAATTTGGATGCCCAAATTTCTACTGCAGCAACTGATTAAGTTACTCCTACTTGTTAATTTATGAACCAAGTTACTTATTGTTTCCTACAGTAAATATCGAAACTAATACACTGCAGTCTACACCATTTAAATTATTAGAGGAAACAATCAATTGAACAAGAAAGAGATACAATACATCTCCACAATTATTTTTGGACAGATGTCCCCGGAATGCGGGAAAACCATGTAGCAACTGAGGGTTTTATTATTATGCAGTAGTAATTTCTGAATATAATCTATGGATGCCTTCCTGGCAATCCAATTACAAATAATATCACTTACAGAGAGATTTGTGAGATTACCTCACACTATCACTAGAAGTCCTGGTTGATCCAGCCACTGAATGAACAACCCCTGGCTGCCTATGTGCAACGTCTAAGTCCGCCTAGTGTCACACTGTCTAGGATCTGTGTCACTCTTCCCGGTTGATCGATTTGCGTTTGAGATTCTGACTTTTTCTCTACCAGTCTCACACCCCGGCTTCCAGCTACAGAAATCAAACCCTCCAACGAATTTTGAACTCCCTCAAGGCTTCTGCATTGCCTCTGCATCAACCTACACTGCCTCTGCGTGGCTCTGTGTCAGCCTCTCTGGCTCTGCGTTGCCTCTACTGGATCTCCCTCTGCCTTCTTTGTTGAGTATTCTCCAACCAGGAAAAAATTTCCCTTCAAATACTATCCCTACCCCTCTCTGCAAAATATCACTATCGAAAATCTCTCTAGCAGTTGCTCTGCTTCAGAAAATCGAACTTTTGATCTCCCCTCTATGTGTCCTCCAAGTGCCCCTCAAGCTTCTTCTTATATCTTTCTATTGGACAACCAACGGCCCAGATTAACTTCTAATCAATGGCTTAGATCATTTTGGCTTGATCCTTGTCTTCTTCTAGAAGTTACACCCACAGTTTAGATTCATACCCATTAATTATTTTAATTTCCTAACTTTAGACTTAGGGTCCCATTAAAAATAATTAATTATTTAATAAAACTATCTCCGGGTGGAATTTCCCAAAACAATTTATGGGTACTGGAGAATGTTTGTGTCTAAGCCTCCCTGCAACTTTTGAGACATAGAGCACATCTGATGCTACCAGAAATCAACAATGTGATCCTCTAGTACCATTCATTACTCCCTCGTGTTCCACTTGTTTGATGATAATGATGCACTTGGACCACCTTGCCCAGCCGGCTACACACTTGGCAATTGATACAGGGCCCAGATGAGGTTTTGTCTCACCATGGGAGACAAAGGGAGGGCTTGCATCATTGTTCCAGGCCTTGCAAATGGGATACATGATTTTTCAATTCAGTTGGAGACCCATGAGGATGTTTTTGTGCCCCCACAGCCACTTGGGAGCACCACAGGTCATTGGCTTGGAGATCAAGGGGCCATCCCCTTCATCACTATTTTTGGATGCCTTCCACTCTTTTTGGCACATGACGGACTTCACTAAGCCTTTCAATGGTCATCCTAACTATTGTATCACCATTTCGGCCCTCTTGAGAGGCTTCTTTTTCATATTATGGAGTTATTTGGTGGGCTTGTCACCAAAGGATGTTATTTTGCACATTATTTTATTATTAGGGGCATTATTAGGCCTAATTAGGCAATTTAAATCCATTAGAGGATCATATAAATTGATGAGAGGTTCATTTCATTCCTCATCATCACTTGAGATTTTCACTAGCTCTTCTTAAGAATTTCAACCTACAATTTGTGGAGTTATTTGGATGGAATAAATGCATTTTGACATTTGGAAATCTTTGTTTTCTTTTCTTTGCGCTTCTTGTTGCAATATTGTGGATGGATATATTCTTCATTGTCTTGTAATTGTCTTTTTAATGCTATATTTTGTTGTTTTTCCACTACCTTGGTGTCTGCGATAGAATCTTAAATCTCTTACGCTACCAAACCAAGAATCACAATGAAACTACTTTACACAGCGGAATATAAACAACAATAAATCACACATGCACAGAACATAGACAACTTGTTACAATTTTCAACCCAACTTCATTATATTAATCAACATATAATACAACAGTTTAGGGCTCCCGTACCAGGGATAATGGCCCTCATACATCCACTAGTACAAGATACAAAATTAGGGCTTAGTGTCAATCCATCGACAACCATTCTACCCTCAACAAGATACTCTGACCATCTGGCTGATGTAGTCGACTCTCTCAGCTCCTCTCAGTCGTATCGGTCGTACCTTGTACATGTCTTGTCCTTCGACTCCTGATCTGCAACGATCCAAGTCCATCTGGCCATTGAACCTTGTCTCTCCAATCTGCTCACTAGTTGATCGTCCGTCCATTAACGCATTAACACATCGACACTCATGTCGAGTTGTTCATAGCTCCACTTGTGAACAACTCTCCACTGCCCATTGCTACTCCTCAGCTACTTGGGGACTTCAGCCCAATATGGTCTTCCTGTGCTACTCCAATGAAGACCAACATAGGCCACAGAGGGTTTCCACTTATCACTGCAAGATGTCCATCTCCCACAATGAACACAGGTAGGAGGACTGCCCATCATCTGCTATAGAAGTCCTTCTCCACACACAAGTCTAGGGTTTCTCAATATGCTACTGGTTGATCAGACCCTTGAGCTCTTCTTCTGCCACTCTAGGAACCATCTAAATCCATGAAGATGGTGCACACCGAGCTCCAACTTGGTCACTATCACATTGTCCTCCAGCAAACCATAAATGCCCAATCATGTACACACTTGGTCCACTCTCAAGTTGCCCTCCAACAGACCATGAATGACCAATCCTCGCTATAGCATATGCTCCTAGTTAGGGCATCCAAACATCTAGGAGACCCTTACACATGCCTACTAACAAATTCCTCAAATCTGCCTCTTCAAGGACACCATCCACCTGCAAGTCACATCAACTCAAGAGGACAACCATACCTGATCTACAACCTTTTGCTGCTCCTCTTGACATGACACATAATTTGTTGATGTAATCTGCTCCTTAAGATGTCTTTCAACTGTCTTAATCTAGGACTGCCATCCACCTACCATCCTACTATCACCAAGGAGTCATCTGCAACCACCCTCCTTGCCTTGGGATCTGTGCTTCTAGCAGTCTAGTTAGGGCACACCAACAACCCTAAATCCCTGCTCCAATCACTCTATCTCCACCAATTGGGCTGCCACCTTCATTGTCCACTCTAGGCTCCTTAAGCACTCTATTAGACCTTGGAAGACTTCTCAAGATACCCCACTGTACTCTGTCCAAAACAGCAACATAAAACTTCCCTCTAGCAAAGGAATATACCACTATTTGGGCTGCGACCTTCTTTTGATTGTTGCAGCTAGGAGTGAGGGTCTCACTAGCCCTCTCGACCCTCTCAACAGACCTTCAAAACTTGTTGTTATAGCAGCCTAACCCTGCGGCCTAGAATAGTGACAATACCCCTCATGAATAGCACAAAACAATCCCAATACTTACCTTTGATCTGTGACTAACTCTCAAGGGAACTCACACTTCATTTCAGGAGTTAGATTGCCCTAAACCACTTCCCATGTGTCCTAGAATATGGCCCTGAGTTACGGCTCTTATGCTCAAAAATCCGCACCCTAAAACAAACACAAAGTCATGTGTTCCTTGCCCCTGTGTCCTGCGTTTAGCTCGCTGCAAATTTTAGATCTCTTTCTTTGACATGGATGCACCTAAGATATTTCTTTATGAGGTCTCACAAAACCTCTATTGATATATTTCATATGGGGATCGAACAACCCGCCAAAGGGCACCTTTAACACAAGGCCGACTTGCCTTTATGTCTCTCCTTGCCCACCATAACACATAAAATGTAATATCTTCACTTGTAGACCTCGAAATTCGATGATTTTTGTTGCATTGGATTCGCCTCAACAAGTACTATCATCCTTATCCATCATATGTCAAAATCTCTCCAAAGTTTTGTCCCCAACATTGATGGGTGCAAAACCCCAAGCTTGGGTTTCAAGCCCACAAAGCCACTTGTGGAGCTCCTTCCTCCAGGCTTGGAGTGCTTCCCACACTCCCAAAAATCAACATATTTTTGAAATAATAATTGTCCAATGCATGGAAATTCTTTCTTATGGTGATTATTGTGCCCTAATTCATGAGAAATCGTTTAGGCCTTGATACTATTGGAAAATTTTGCAAGTGTTACTCATAAAGATAATGTATGAATGAATGTTCCTAGGGATCATTTGCATCCTTGAAAATCCATAATATTTTCCATCGAAGTATGTCTAAAGTTTCAGTGTAGTTGCATCCATAGATAGTGAAGTTGTTGCTTTAGGCCTCCTTGAAGAGCGAAGGTAACGAAGTCAGGATCATTTTTTACTCCAATCCTCCCAATAGCTAGGTGTTGGTCTTAAATCTTGGTGTGACCACCTTAAAACCCATTTTTCAACTTTTTCCCTCTTTCTGCCCTAACCCTAGAAGGTTGACTAGGGGCTTGTATGAATTGCATTAGAGACATCTCCTTGGGGTGCAAATTGGCAAGCAACTGTGCTAGTGAGTTTCCTATAAGCCCTCAAACTTTGAGATCAATCCCGTGATTGGATTGGGAGATATACCAAGCCCTAGCTATAAGACCAATTCCTCTAGGTCCTTCTAGGTTAGCAGCATTCTAAGGGATCTTTTGTGCTTGAAAAATCGAAGGAATTTCATCTATTATTGATCCCTTCTTCTTCCCCCTTGCTTGACATAGGTCCTTCATTAAGATTACACCTCAAACCCTAGGTCTTGTTTGGGTGCCCTTGGGCTTCTTTGTGGCCCCACATATCTATCATTCCTTATCTCACAAGGCCATTTATAAACCTTGTTTTTAAAAGGAATCTTAGGTATAGGGCATCCCTCATTAAGGAATACCTCTAATCCCTAGGTCTAAGCTTCCCTTGAGCCTTTCTTAGAGATCCCTTCACCTTGCTTCTAAAGCAAGCAACCCCTATTATTTGAGTCTCTCTTGTGAATGAGCTCTGAAAATCACTACCTATCGTATCATTGATTCATCATCCGTATTGATTTCCCAATAAGGGGACTCCTCACATCGATGAAAGTCCATAAAGAGCAGGGGACAGAGACTGAGGTGAGAGTGGGTCCTTCTTCCATTGTTTCCACTTGATCTAGTATTAGTCCCTTCAGAACCCCTCCTAGGACACCTGCTAAATTGAGCGGTAACGACACCCATGTGGCTATCCCGGTCGCTTGCCATGTCACCACCCATGTGATAAATCAACACAATCGTTGACCCGCTCATACTAGTCACGTAATAATCCACTATGTAGTAGGTGTGACCCTAATCATAACACAGGTGTGCCACAAGAGGGGTATATGGGTGCGGCCCCTCGAAGACCACGTCACCCGGCTACAAAGAATCCCCAAAGGATTATTGTATTGCTTCCTATCAAAACACTCGAGGACATTCCTCTGAGTCGTGTTGGCAATGCCAACTTAGCATTTAGGCTCAGCCACTTATTAGACTTAAGCTAAAATATTTACTCGTGGCACACATCCCAACAAAATGGGCCTGTAGCCACACAATCTAGCAGGGATCCTATGAGGGGTTCCTAAGGGACAACTACTAGACCTAATGACACCAATGGGACAAAGACCCATTGTTACCTTAGTGAATGTCCATTGCTCTTTATAGACTTTCACCAACGTGAGGAGTCAGCTCAGCAACTTACCAGACTTAAGCACCAAAATATTTACTCCTCGTGGCACACGTCCCAACAAAATGGGCTTGTTGCCACACAATCTAGTAGGGGTCCTAGGAGGGGTTCCTAAGGGACAACTACTAGACCAAATGAGACCAATGGGACAAAGACCCATTGTCACATTTGTCAGTGTCCCCTACTCTTTACGGACTTTCACCAATGTGAGGAGCTCGGTAAAAGTCTATAAAATGCAGGGGACACTGACTGAGGTGATAGTGAGTCTTTGTATGATTGGTCTCATTTGGTCTATTAGTTGTCCCTTAAGAACCCCTCCTAGGACCCCTACTAAATTATGTGGCAACATTTTCGGTGCAGTTGGCGAGGAGGAAGCAGGTCTACCTTCCCTGTGAATCATTGAGGAACTGATTCATTAATGACATTATAAATATTCCTCTGGCAACTCCACCATTTTTCCATGGAAATTGAAAACCCCTCCATCCTAACTAACCAACGACGAGGTGATGAACCTCCTCATACTCCTTTCTTTGATAGGGTTGCTAAGAAAAGAGGTATGGATAAATAAAAGGGAGAGTTACTCCATCCACTAAACTTTGATAATATACTAGGAGCATTCCATCATCCCCTCCCTTATCATTCGGAGTTACCAAAATTCTAAGGTAAAGCTCAAGAGCATCTCACGCAATTCGAGTTCCTTGTTAATAACCCAAAATATAAGGAAGATGAACGCATGATCATGTTTTCCCTAACAATTCGAGGTGATGCTCGTATATGGTACACAAATCCTTAGGTGCTTCCTATATCTCTTCCTGGAGTGACTTTGTCAATAAGTTCAAAAGAAGATGGTTCAAAGAAAAGTATCTAGTTGATTTATATCAAAGTTTCCTCTCTAGTAAAAGGGAAGAAGAAGAACCTGTAAAAGAATTCAACCAAATATCTAACACCCTTGTGCATTTGATTCCTGGGGAAATTAGATTCCCGAATGAGGTTGTCCTCACGGCTTAATTTAACGCCTTTACTAGAAAATTATAATTTGATGTTAGAAACAAGAAGCCCATTGATCTCTTTCAAGTCCAAAACATCACTTTTGAACTTGATCAAGCCATGAAGGAAACATCCATTAATATTGTGCAATTAGATGATCAAGGTATCCCTATAGAAGAAAATGAACCATCTCTTGATGGAGACTTGGTGTTGCCAAAGACCAAGAAATTAAAAAAGAAAAGAAACAAGGAAGAACCTCCCAAAATTGTAGAAGTAGATCCTCCCATCATAGTAACCCTTGGTAGGAAGGACCCTTTTTATGTTGCTCTAAACATTGATGATTGTCTTAGCGAATTGTATCCTTGATTCTAGAGCCCTGACATGCATATGACGAAGCTATTATTAAGTGTAATCTTAAAGCCAGTGAAACCAACATATCATTAAGTCAATATAAATATGTTTGCCTATAGGATTACTCATGTAGAAAATCCCAAACCGAATGCAAACCCAAACACATGGAGGATGCTATGGGCAGGAGGTGGGAAAATATGATTCCCACACATGGATGATTATGTGAGAAGAGGAAAAGGAAGTAATCTAGTCCATGAGATCTTCTCTTGCAACCAAAATATAGAGATGCCAACAACCAAGCTCATAAACCTTTGGTGGATGGAAACCTTTGGCATATCACTTCCACCATTGTCCTTAGTATTTATGTCAAGGTTTATGGCTTTCATCGAATGATTATTAGTAGGAAAGGGAGGTCGACGAGATGGAGAAACACAAGTAGGTTGCACACGATGATTATACTGGAGAGGGGAGACTACGGAGTGATCAAAACCCTACGGGTGCATCCAAGGAGGAAAAGTATAATCAATGAAGGGATTCTCCTTGACACTATACTTGGGAGGCGGAAAGGGCTTACAATCACTTGAGATCATATGACCAGGGATGAGGGAATCACTAGATAAAGACTCAAGATGATGACCAATAGGAAAAAGGGAGAAAGAAATATTGTATTCAATGGGTTGCGCTTTCCCAAAATCATAATCTAAAGGCTAAAGTGATTTGAACATAGAATCATACTCAGGAGAAGTGGGAGCCTTATCAATTCCCTTAGTATCAAAGATTGGGTCTCTCCTAAAATTAAAATTGATCACTTCCAACTGCCCCTCTTTATGCAAAGGAAAATGAAGATTCTCCTTCCCAAGAGTATCATTTTGTGTCCCCGACAACAGCGCCAAAAAGTTACCGCTCAAACTAGTAGGGGGGCCTAAAAGAGGAAATGATAGGCCAAGGGCAACAAATAGAGACTTAGCCCACTGTCACCTCAGCTAAGGCTCCCTTCTATTTACGGACTTTCATCAATTGGAGGAGACCCAGTATGTATGGAGTCACCAATGAAGGATAAGCCAATGAATGGATATGAGTGACCCAAATAATCCCTTTCCTGGAAGAACTTGAAGGATGGAGCTTGCTTGCTTTCTAAGCAATGTACTATGTATTCTAGGGAAAGGAAGGGAGGATTTGAGGGTTAGGTTTATGGGATATGAATTTTGAATGCGTTTCCCAATCCCTAAAATCCTTGTTGCAGTTGGTATCCTGAATAGTTCTTGAAGAATTGTCTTTTCAAAGGAACAGGACCACACAGAACCAAGTAAACCCAGTCTACAGTATGAGCAAGGAATATAGAAACCGATGATATTCTTACCCTAGACAAGGTGGGGGAAAAGATCAAAGAAAGAATTTTCACTTGAAGGTGTTGGTTTGACCCTATGAGGTACTAGCCTAGGTGATGTCATGGCAAAGTTTGATCCCAGAGCTAGGGCTTGCCTTTTCTCTCAACTCCACCATCAAAATGGCTTCAAAATTGGGGGAGAGATGAGGAAATACCAGCGCAAGAGACTCTAGGAGGTCGAAATTTTTGGAAGGCTATCTTGTGAGGAAATTGATGCCTTAGGTACCCTAGCTTGGCTAAACTTGGAAGGACATGAAAGAATGTGTTTTAGTGACTACCCTTGGTAGTTCAGTGCCTTAATCTTTGGGAGAATGGATTCTATGATGAGTATTGTGTAGTATTTCTTGATTCCCAATCAAGGAGGTTGTAAGATCATTTTGCTGGCCTTCTAGGCCAACGAGAAGCAACCATGTAGCTTTTATACTTCAATGTACAAAGGAAATGGGTTATCAAGATCAAATTATTTGGTAGAATTACCCATAGGATATTTCACTCACATTACATGGCCCATACATTGAGAGATGCTATAACATAGACAAATTCCACAATTTTAAGCAATAAATGCATCCAACAATTAACCCTAGAACTACGAAAATCCCAGTTCAATGTATATGACAAAGTAAAATAAGAATAACATTAAAAGCGTGTACTTACATATAATAGAGTATATCCAACCATTCACTATTGACAAGAGAAAAGCTCCAAGAGAAGATAAACCAATATCCACACATCAAAATTCATCCATAAAGCTCTAATTCATCCTCTAGAAAAAGTGCAAAAAAATCAAAAGAGAGAAATTATCCAAACCCAAATGATGATAAGCAAATGAGCTCATCTCACTTGTATTTATACATTAATGAGGAGTTCGAATTAGCCTCCTTGGCCTACATAAGCCCCAAAAATAAAATAATGTTCTAATAATCTAACTTTTGGTGACAAGCCCACCACACTAGCTCATAAATGAAAAAGTAAGCCTCTCAAGAGGTCAAATAATAATCTATACATGTCGCAGGGCCCTCTAAGAGGCCTAATGAGGTCCATAGGTGCCATATTGAAGAATAGGACCCTCAAAGTAGTGGACAAGGAGTCGGCCCCTTGTAATAACCTGTGGTGCTCCAAATGACATGTGGTGGGCACACAAGTATCCTCATGGGTCTCCAAACAAATAGAAGATGCCTGTAGATTGCCTACAAGGGCTAGGATTATGGTGTAGGTGATTCCATACCATCGTGCAAGTCCTAGATCATCTACCAAGTGTATGGTGTAAGCCTGGGGCCAACTGGGCATGATGGATCAAGTGCATCCTCCTCGTCCAATAAGTGAACCATAAGCAATCTTTGAATGGTTGTGGGGATCCACAGAGTGCAATCTGCTACTGTGGAGGCCCATGGCTCTCAACGCTCACCCTACATGTGCCAATGTATCCCTCTGAAAGATTAGGACCCCATATAGGAAGACCAAACCCAAGATGGAAACCATCTACAATCCTGCATAAGATCCAATGCGTCCCCTAACCTTCCAGCACAACAAGTCATTAGAGAAATCGAGTAAATGAGCTTACCAAATACTGGACCACAGGTGAGGACTTCAGAATGCCCTACCCTTCCATAATGGGCTTCGGGCTGTGCCAATGTCTCCTAAACTCCAAATGGGGTTAACCAATAATCTATTAGGTGGTGTCTACTTCTAAAGGGGATAATATAGTCAAGGTACATCATTCAAAAGGTGGTGGCATGTGGCAGATAGGTGAATGAAGTAGGAAATGAAAAGGGGCAACCCTAGTTCACATGTCAGGGTACAAGGGTAGCTAATAAGAGGGATGCCCACACTTGGGTTTATAATGTATAGGAAGGAGAAATTGCGGTACATGAGGTGCCCCGACCTTGAATTTTTCCACCCTTCTTTATATGCCTTTTGCCTTTTTATAATTTTTTTTGATTAATTGCTAGAGACTCGAGGGGTAAGAGCATGATGTATAGATATAGTACTGAATACCCCCTTTCAGGTTTGGTGGTTCATTGCCCACCAGGGGTTGGGACAATCATGGGTTCTTATATGATGAAGGAGGTTCACAGAACCTGTAGAAACTAGGGTGATGGCCATGATGATGGGGTAGAGCTCATGTATTGGATTTTTCCTATGTGCTAAATGTATTTGTCCCGACCATATTTTGCATTTTGTGGTACATTTTCCTGATGAAAATGGACATATATGCTTTTATCTTTCTTTTGAGCTGCATCAACCTTCAGACTTCATTCCAGGCCATCACCTAAAATGTGGGCAAAGGGAAGGGGCAAGCTAACCCTATGTGGATCCAATGGAGCGATGTGGACCCATGCGTGAGAAATGATGAATGGGGTAATAATGAATGGAAAGAGGGTAATATGAGCAGATAAGGGAACGGGACCACACAACCAAAATTGGGATTTCCCGTGAAATACCATCCCTAGATCTAAATGGTTAGTAAAAGAGATCCCATGGGACTAGAATCCAAGGTTAATTCCTAAAAGGGGTCTAGGGGACAAAAGCACAGACCTAACCCATTCTTTCCGTCGAATCCCCACATCAGTCGATGCCCAGAAGTGTCCATGATAAGCAAATTACAATACTCAATTTCCATATGACAAGGCGTACCTTTAGATTCGGGAGGCCCATCTTCAAACATACATTCATGGCAAATGGGTGAAGGACCACATGGCTACCTTAGGTGGTCAAGAAATGGAAAAATGAGCTAGCTGGTGGCTGCAAGGGGTTGTTGACTACTGGCTAAGGACCACCTTGGAGAAAAAAAAATATCCTAGGGATATTATGTTGAAATTTGGTACCGGAGGACAGGTGGTTCCCTTAGGCTTCGATCTTTGACCTAGGGAAAAGTGTCCAAAAGATTTTAATTTTTCTCCTAAAGTGACTTTATAATTTTTATAAAGTTAAAATCTAATTTAAAAGTGACTTTAAGTGATAAAATTACTTAGTCTAATTTTAAAGTGACTTTTATAAAGTCAATGAAAAATTAGAAAGGAAAAGTGACTTTGGAAATAAATGACTAAGTGGGTCTTTATTAAAGTGGGTGAATTAAAAAATAGAAAGTGAGATTTAAATGTGCATTTAATCTTAGCCATTGATCTAAATCTATTTCAGCCATTGGATTTAGGGATCACCCAAAAGTCACTTGGATCACTCAAAAGTCATTTGGAGTTATATTAAGGGAGGGAAAGGAGGAAAAGATCACATTCGATTCAATTCTTTCATGAGCAGATTGAGAGAAGGAGAGCAAGAGAGCAAGGGAGATTTATGGACAATGAGCTACGGAGTATCAGCAGCGGAGTTTCAGCAGCGGAGTAACAACAACAAAGTTTCAGCAGGGCAGTTTTTCAGCAAGGCTGAGATAAGTTGTAAACGTTTGCTTGCTGATTTTTGCTGAATATTTTCTTGTTGTAAAAAGGGTTTTTTCAGAAATAAAGAAGAGCTCTCAAACTGGTTTTCCCCAAGAGTTGTAGGAGGTTTTTCCAGGGTCACATTGAACAAAAATATCAGTATTTTAATGTGTTTTAATCGCTGTTTATTATTGCTGATTTTTATTTCTGCAATTTCCAGCATTCTGTAAATTTTCCAGAATTTGTGTTTTCAGCGAATTTATTTTTTCCAGCCTATTGAATGTATGTTTATGGGAAAGGGCATTTAACTACATGGGAGAAATAAGGAGAAACTGAAAACCGAGGTGGGAAAACAGAAATTTTAACAGATTTGAGCAAGCATCTTTTGCTCCTATATTTTTGTCTCCACAATTTCTAACTTTATTCCAAAAATTTCTTTATTTAATTACATAAATTTCTCTTGATGATCATCTCATCAAAGTTCATTTGTCAAACATACCAATAATAATTACATATAAAAGTAATTTGTTTCTACAATAACGAGGGTCCTACATTTTCCCCTTTAGAAAATAACACGTCCTCGATGTTTAACATCTCTTTCCTTTAGCTGAAATAGTGTTGGGTATGCTTCCTTCATAAGATCTTCTCACTACCAAGTTTCTTCCTCATGTATAAAGAGCTTCCATTGCACCTTAACCTGAGCAATGACTTGATTCTGTAGCACAGTTTCCTTCTGCTCCAAGATGTGAAGTGGATCACATAGGAAATCTTGTGGATTCCACCTATAACAAATTCCAACCAATCACATGGAGGTTGTCATATACATATTTTTAAAATAAGGATACATGAAATGCATTATGAACTCTAACATCGCTAGGTAAATTCGGTTGGTAAGCCATCGGGCCAAACTCTATCCAAGATCTCAAATGGTTCACATAAGCGTGGTGCCAACCTTGCACAAGCCCCTGTGCTTAGAGTACTCTTCCTGGGTTTTACTTGCAGATATACATGTTCTCCCATTTTGAACTCTTTGTGCATTCTTCTTTGGTCTACACAACTTTTCTAGTAGTCCTATGCTATTTTAATGTTCTATCTAATTTTTTGGACCACCTACTCCATTAGATACAACACATTTGGCCCCATTATTAATATGTCTTCTTGTTGACTCCAGCTGAGGGGTATATTTCATTTTCGACCATACAAGGCTTCAAAGGGGCTCATTTTTAATAGAATCTAGGTAACTATTATTATATGCAAATTCTTCTAAATGAATAAATTCCTCTGACTTGGTAGGCTAATTCATAACAGACATTCGTAGCATATCCTACAAAATATGATTGGTTATTTCTATTTTCCCATCAGTCTGCAGGTGATATGCTGTACTAAAATTCAGTTGAGTTCCCATACCTTCAAATAGTGATTTCAAAAACTTGGAGGTAAACATAGAATCTTTGTCTGACATTATTACCTTGGGTATTCAATGTAAGTGAAAGATATCTCTCATAAAAATATTAGCTATATCGGTGTTCCCATATGTAGATTGCACTAGTATAAAATGGGTTTCTTTAGTCAACAAATCCACTACCACCATGATCAAGTCATGCTGTCAATTTATCCTTGCTAATCTAGTCATAAAGTCCATTGAAATTGTCTCCCATTTCCTTTTAGGTATGTGTAGATGGTTTAACAATTCCATTGGATGTTGATTCTCCACCTTTACCTATTGACATTCTATGAACCTTGCTAGATATTCGGCCACATCCCTCTTCATCCCCGACCAAAACAAAATTTTCCTTAAGGTTGTGATCATTTTCTAATACCTAGGATGGCCTGCGTATGGTCTGCAATGATACTTGTCCAAGATCATTTGTTTCAGTCTACCCACATCGGGATTATACAACCAATTCTCATATGTGAATAATTTTTCCAAATTTTCTGCATGTACTAAATTTCCTGTTTTTTGTAGTTTTCTTCTTTTCATTTCTACATATTGAGAATCTTGCTCTTTGGAGCTCTTCACTTGCTCCATAAATTCAATGTTTACACTAGTAGTGGATGTCTTAATCACCGCATGGGAATCTCGTCTTAGAGCATCTCCTAGCTTGTTTTCCTTCCCTTTTGTGTGTCATATTTAAAAATCAAAATCACTGAGAAATTCCAAGTGTCTTGCTTGCCTCGCATTCAGATCTAGTTAGCTGAAACATTACTTCAAAATGAGGCGCTCAGTTACCAATACAAATATCTTCCCAAGTAAATAGTGCCTATACCTTTTAAGCACATGTATCACTGCTTCTAATTCTAAGTCATTTAATGGATAGTTATGCTTGTGTGTTTTCAAATTCCTGGAATTGTAATCTATTACAACATTATCCTAGATCAATACCCCAAAGGCCTTCCAAACATGCACTGGTACATACAATGAACTCTTTACTTGGATCTGTGATTTTTAATATAGGATTTGTGGTTAATAATCTTTTGAGCTTATCAAATCGTTCTTGGCATTTGGCTGTCCATTCAAATTTCAGCGCCTTTTTCTTCAAAGAGGTGACACAATATGCTAGTTTTGAGAAGGCTTCTTTGAATCTGCGATAGTATCAAATAATCCTGACAAATGAGCAAACTGCGAATACCTCCTTTGGTATGGGCCAATTCATGATAGCCTCGATTTTTTCTGGATCCACTGATAATCCTTCCTTGGAAATAATATGCCCCAAGTACTATATTATTTCTTTAAGAAACTCACATTTACTGAGTTTTGCATATAGTTTATGCTCTCTTAGCATTTGTAATAAAAGCTTGAGATGCTTTTTGTGCTCCTCATTCCTTGAATACACTAAGATGTCATCAATGAATACTAACACAAAATTTTCATGGTAAGGATGATGTATCTTGTTCATCAGGCACATGAAAGTTATTGGTGCACTCATGAGGTGAAAAGGTAGCACCACAAAGTTGTAATGGCCATACCTAGTTCTAAAGGTTGTGTTTTGTATATCTTCGTCTTTAATGCGTAGTTTATGGTAGCTTGTTCTTAAATCAATTTTTAAGAAAATCTTTGCCTCCCTCACCTCATCAAACAGATCATCAATTCAAGGAAAAGATATTTATTTTTTATTGTCATCTTATTTAGCTCACAGTAATCAATGCACATCCTAAATGTCCCATTTTTTTTGTTTACAAAAAGTATAGGTCAACCCCATGGTGAAACACTGAGCCTAATATAGCCCTTAGTCAAACGTCCTGTAATTGCATTTTCAATTCTAACACTTCTGGTGTGCTCATTCAATACGATGATCGTGACACTAGAATGACACGTGGTACTACATCTATGGTAAAATCTATATCTCTATGTGTAGGTAATCCTGGAATTTCTTCTCGGAATATATCCTAAACTTCCTTGATGACTGGTATCTTATTTAAATTTTCCTTTTTACTTAATGAATTACTATTCTCCTCCTGTACCATGTACAACGAGATTCCTTTTCTTGATGAGATTTTCTGAACTCATACTGGTTTTAGCTTCCCTCTAGTTAGCCTCATGTGTTCATTTCGATAAACACAATTAACTACTTTCTCTATGAAATTTATAACTGTTGTGTCAGCCATCCCATATCTATCAACATATCGTAAGATCCTAAGGAAAGAATGTTTAAATATGTTGTTGTAACATAACCATTTAAATTAAGGTTACATTGTTTTATTTGGTTGGTTACTTTTCTTTTGGTTCTAGTTGTGCAGTGGAGCAACCATGCATTCTTAATTTTTTAATATTTCAAATTACATTTTTCCACCATTTGGGGGATGATGTAAATTAAATTAGCCCCGCGATAAGTTAAAACAAACACAATTTGATTTATGATAATACCTTCGATCTCAACCATAACAGATTGATGTTATGCCTACCTGCATTCATAAGTTGTGTTGATTCTGGGTATATTCTGGGCTATGTCATTCATGGTGGTTGCCTCCTGGATGGCTTGAATGTTCTTGAGATACCTAGGATTAAGTGGACAATCCCTTAGCAAATGTGGCTCATCGTAGCCCTAACATCTCAACAGTTCCCTATCCGTTACACTTATGTTCTTCTTCTTCTTCATGTCATTGATTTTTGGACCAGTGTAGTACTATGCGAGTGGAAGTACATTTCCCTTACCAACATTCTTCCTCTAGTGATCCTTCCCAAAATTATTGATGTAGAAAGGTTTATTTCTTTTTCTGCTCCCACTTATCTTATTCCTCTCATTATTTTTCGACGACTTACCCATTTCACTTCTATTCCTAAACTTTTGATAGCATAATATGGCCTTCCGTACCATTTCATCCATAGATTTTGGGTTATTAAACTCAATTATCTCTTTGTCTGAGGCGGGTAAACAATTTAGGAAGCATTGCACTTTGGCCTTTCCGTCTTTAAGATATGGAACATACTGTAATAAGTTGGTAAACTTAGCCCCAAATTCATGAATAGTCAGTTGTCCCAACTTTAATTCATGAAATTCCTTAGCTCGATCATTGTAGTGGCGCTCACTGAGATACCATGATTTCTACGTTTTCTGGAATTCCTCCTAAGAGACTGTTTTCTCTTCGAGAAGTTGCACACTTTTTAAATCTTCCAACTAGAGGGTGGCTTTTCTCTACAACTGATAAATAGCCAATGTGCCTTAATATTAGTCCTGTATTCATACACTTCGAAATACTTAATCATGTTTAGCAACGATGCCTTTGCATCCTCCTCCATTTCCCCATCAAAGGTAGGGGGTTTAATCTTCCTAAATTTCCTCTATAGTTCCATCTACTTTTTCAGTTTACATGCTTTTGGAGAATCACGACCTGATTCTTCTCCACTTTCATATTTTTGAGATTTGGTCTCTCTTTTTCCTCTTTAATGCCTGCAACTCTATACTCTTGTGGATAGATTTCTCGGTCCATTATCTAATCAAATTTTCTTGTTCCTCACTATATTTTATTAGCCACTCATTACTACTCCAAAGTTGTGCTAGCTCGTGATGCAAATTCCTCACAATCTCCACAAACTGAGTTGGTATTGGGATACTTCCTTTCGCTAGTTCCACATATAAATCATCCCCACCAGTAATAGTTGGGGGAGAATGCTCCATGCTTCCACTGCGGTCTACTTAATTTCAACACCCTACGAAAACAAACCAATTACCATGAATATATTACATTTACTTCTATTACTTTTTACTTTATAACTATAGTGTTGCCTTTCATCTTAGGCCCATTGTGGTAACTAAGCTTTGATACCAGTTGTCACATCCCTCTTCTCTCTCAAACGTATTTTACACTTGACTGCACCAATGCAAAATTACATAAGTCGTGTAGAATTTATTTTTCTTATATTTGTTTACATGTTATAACTCTTTACAAATTTTATGATCATACACATAGGGAATGAGGTGAGTTTATATTCTTAAAATGTAATGGTGATATTTTTAACATGATATAGCTACCCTAAATAGATGCACTCTATTGAATCACACCCATATGATTTTCCTCCTACATGAATCCATTTAATAACTTCCTAGATTGAGCGATCTTTTACGTTTCTGGGCACCTTTATGTTTCATTAGCTAAGCCACTCTACCCGTTTCCCTTGAAACTGGAAAATGGTTACAATTCTTTCAATTCTGGTGTTACTTCCAATCTCGACCTTACACATTAGAGATGGCCATATGCTTGGAGTACCTGGTCACGTGAAATTTCTCTGGACTCGAGGTGAAAAGACGCCAACTGTCCAAATTACTCCTTAATCAATCCATGTCTCAAAATCCTCTCTAGAACCCTAAGCTTTCCTACCCTCTCCCCCTTACTCTCGGTTTCTATTTCTATTCGACATTTCGAGATTGGTATTCCACCATGGAGTAGTTTGCCTCTGGTGCGGCCACCACCAAGTCCTCTTCTAGTCAATAGCTCTCTACATTTGGTACCTGTCCAATTGACACCTTGTTGCTTGGCCCAGGTCGTTCTGTGTTGGGGTTTCTCTTCAGAATTTTCCCCTACACTCATAATATTACAAACACCACTGCAATGGATAATCCCGCTTACCAGGTAACTACCTCTTGGTAGTTCTTCACTTCATCATTTCTCCACACCCATTTTATAGTTCTGTTACTATTTTCCTGTATAATTCCACACAAGTTTCTACATCTTTCTGAAATAGGGTCGAACGTGAGGGTTCGAGAACAAGGTTGGCTACAATGGTTGGTAAAAATTGGTATGGACACCTCTAGACAGATAACCTCGCTCTCAAGTAAATTCCCTACCACCCATTAGATTAACATTTTATCCACCTTCATTCTCCAAGCTGCTCCATGGTACCCCTAACTTATGGTATGGTTTTATTTTGTAAGCTCAAGTTGGCGTCAAGATTGGGGACCCTCATTCGAAAACCATTCTACAAGTAAGTTGTTTTTCTTCTTCCCATTCCTACCCTTATGTCTAAATTGTTTGCATTACCGGTTAAGTTTATATGCAATTGCCAATTTTTCCCACGTTGTTAATTTTCCACTTGTATTTTTCCTCTTCGCAGGTAAGCTCTCAGCCTGACTCTCGAAGCAAAACCCACATCCACCTAGGCATTTGCTGGTCCTTAACATGGGTCTTTTGACTTACAGGTCACTGACTTTGACACTACTTCCTGCCCTAAGTGTCTCTACCACCACTAGGTATATGGAAGGGTTTCCACACTTTTCTCGGACTCCATTTGATGTTTCAAGTCCTGGAATCATCGATTCTTTTTCCGGTTTAAGTGTTTTGTGTGTCTAAGGGTGTAGAGCCAGCCTGATAAACCAGCGTATTTGTTGGTTATATGTTATCCATGTACAGAACATAAAAATTTTAAGTTATTGTTTAGTATTATGCTCCCAGTTTTAGAGTTGTTCTCTCCTGCTCATATGCTCACTGATATTGTTGCATGCCAGTGTAAATTATTGTATCGTTCATCATTTTGCAACTATGCACCTACTTTCAATTTTTGTGGTTAATATGAATGCTTTATTCAGATCTTGAGCTCAGTTTACTTCATCTCTTATGCCCACTATTAGTATTGTGCGCTACTGTTACCAGTGGAAACTAGTTTATTGTTTATATGCAGAAATGTGGCTTGTTTTTTTTTAATACTCTGCTTGATATAAGTAACTACTGAGAATCTGAGTTCAACTTTCTCCTTTCACTGTTCATTTCGCATTCACCAGACGGCACAATTATCAATTATGATATTTCGTGGTTGTTCAGATTATACTATTTCGTGGCGTTATTATGCTTTATGTAATTGTGTTAAAGAGATTTACACATGTTCACTATTTTATTTAAAATCGTATTACAGGTTGAAATGCTTCTACTTTTATTCTCTGGATATTTTTATAAATGGATACAAGATAATCTTCAATTCGCTTTCCAATTTTGTAATTCTCTCAATGCACATGTGATTTGACTTACTGCTAATATGGAAATGTTTAATGGAATTCCAATCCGTAGGCCTTAATCTTATTCCTGCTTACCGTTCCACTTCCTTTATGAATTTTTATGTTTCAGTACAAAATCGATGGTAAATTTAATACTCTCGTTGTTGTGAGTGGAAACCACTTTTTCCAGAGATTAATCTCTCTTTGTTTATTCACTGTGGTACATTAGTCTCTAAATTTTAAGCGCTATAGGTGCCTATGTTTCGGGTAAATTGGTACCAATTAAGCCTTACATATTTAAACAGTCCCCTCCTATCTTCGAGAAGAGATATGCAGAATTTCCTTTCATATTTTCTGATGCAAACCTAGAGCTTGCAGTACCCAGGAACTTTAAACTCTGTACATATACAAATGCGTCATCTTAATTTCTCAATGAATCTCCATGAGTTGAGGCAATCTCAATTTATTCTTCAAAAGCTTATCTTTCAATACTTTAAACTTTATAATTTAAACTCTTCTTGGAATTAAGTTTCAATCTTCAATGCATTTTTAGCTCACTCAATCCAACATCAGTTCCACACTTACGATAGCATTTAAATTCACCTCGCACATTCAGACCAAATGAATTTCTTTCTCTAAGCCTTCACTAGATCATACAGTCTCCTTTATGGGCTTCCAACTCAGCATTAACACAGTTAACACATGAATCGACTTTCAACAACATATTCAATTTACCTCCTCAATACTTTGTACATTCAATCAACTCCATAGTTGAAGACTTATCGCCCCTGTTTTCCCACATGGCCAGGATAATTAAACTTTATTATAGCTTTTGCAAGCAATCATTTTCTGTAACAATCAATTCATGTGATATTAGAGTTCAAAACAAAGTGCCCATATAAAATCGATCCATATAGTTGAATAGCCATAACAATCCACAATTTCAACACTTGTTCTGCGCAACTTACTTTGCCAATTTGCAATGCTATTCAGACTAATTCACAACAATTTACAACTATCTTTAATTGGATTTCAAATAGAGTTTGAAACACAACTCTGCGCCATTTGCAACGCTTCCAACAAACTCCATCGATTTCTGCAGATAGCAATTATAATATGGGTCCACTAATTGACATAGAACAACGCTTTCAATACAATTCTTCACACAGATAATGCAGGCTTAATTTCATGCTAGACATTTCCATGAACAATTATTTTTAATTCCATCACTCGTATCACCATCGCAGCCAATACATTAGTCGGATTTCCAATAATGCATTCGACCTTCATCACTTTCTGAATTGAATTTGTAATATAAAACTTGAGAGTGAGATATAAAATCGAATCTTTATTCCACAGATACATACAATTCATTACAACCTAATTTTGTTTTATTCATTGAACGCATCAATCCAATCTCACGCAAATTTAATACTGGACATACTGAAAAAAATCAAAAGTTGTATGGACACACAAAACACTTACAAACTTTCTTCGTGGCTAGATATTTAACAGTCGTGGCCATTACAACTTGTTGAAGGCTTACAGCCTTTCTGTTCAAGCCTACTCTCAATCCCTCACTTTCTCCCTCTCTGTCTCTGATCTTCAATGTCTTTGAGGCTTGATAATTTATAATAATTTAGAATGATCTATTCTAAGTTCAATCCCTTCAACTTCTCAACAAAAATCCTAAAATCACTCAAATAAAAGCTCTAAAGCTCTACATGCAATGCATACATATGACAAAAAGCCTTTTGAGGGTTTATTCCCTCTTTTCGCTGTTTAAAATAGAAAAGCCTCATTATCACTTAATGATTCACATCCATTCCTTTTATGCCTAAAAGCTCTCCCTAGTTCCTATGTTCTCATTTATTTATTTTGAGATTATCTAATTAAATCACACTTAAAAGCCTAAATATTAATCTGACTTGGAACTTAGGAAACTAATTCCAAAAATGCATGACCCCCTATGTCTACTATTTACAATGATTTCCCTTGGGCTAAATGCTCCTACATCAAACTCCCAAGGTAGAAAATATTCATGACCTTTTGATCATGTGTCCGGATCTATGTATGCTTGGATCCCATATCTTGTGCTGTAACTTTCCACTTGCCATTGCTTCTTTCCGATGTTCTTCTCCAGGTTTCCACACTTTATGCTGCATCGCTCCACTGACTAGGCTTTCACAATCTTCTGCTGACTTTCTTTTACTGCTTTCCTTTTGTTTTATCACTGCTGGCCTCTTCCAGGATACTTTCATCATCATCTGCCTCATCAGTTCAGTTTCTTTGTCTAACAGATTTTCTCCAGCATCTTCAATAAGACCTGTACTCACAAAACAATTGTTAGAATAAAAAATATAAGGCTTCAGTGCCCCCATAGATTTTGTTGCTGTCAGTGTTGCCTCAGCTGCCACCATAAATGTCGCCCCACATGTTGCTCTAGCTGTCACTATGGATGTTGCGGCCTCCCAAACTTCTTGTCCCTCTGCAACATTCCTTTGCTCATCATCTGCAATTTCATCAACATGCTGCAAATTAACTCCAACATAATTTCCATCTTCTCTTTCGATCATCTTCAGTAATTGTCCATTATCATCTTGATTGATTCTGGCAATCTAATCAAGTTTTGCAAATATTGTAGCTTCATCTTGTACTACTGTAGCAGCTCCAAAATTTTCTTCAGGACTCAGCAAATCTTCATTGGCTTTCTCCTCAGCTTTCCCTGGCAACACTTCAGTATGTTGCTCTAAGTTCCTTCCCAACTCCTTTGTCAGCACATCAGTATGCTGATTTGCATTCATCATGAGACTATCAGCTAGTCTCGCCTTCTTTCCATCTGTCTCCAAGATGTCGTTCTGCTCTTGTTCACTGTACTGAACTCTTTCTTCTGCAATCTCCCTGTCGTACTCTGGATTCTCCAACAAGTATTCCAACAATGCAATTTCTCTGTAGCATTGCTGAAGCATATCATCATCACCTGCATTCATACATAAACTTTCAGTTTGCACAAAATGTTCAACAATATCAGTTGTTACTTCCCTTATATGTGCTTCAGACTGATTCTCTTCTTCAACATCCACAAGAACTTCCTCTTGTGCTGTAACAGTTTTACAAGATTGCACATCCTTCTCAGTAAAACCTGTAATCACATCACAATTGTCAGTTACAAAAATACACGGTTTTTCATTATCCAGTTGATCTGGATTTGCCCAATAAATCAAGAAATCATCAATGATTTTCTCCTCTGTTTCACCAATGGAAACCTCCTCTGCACCTGCAAACACACACAACTCATTAGTTTTAAAACCACAAAACTTTTTAGTCTTGATTGCTTCCTCCAACATTTTCCTTTGAACATATTTGCGTGTGGAATCTTCAAATTCCCTCTCTGGCTCAAGAATTCTAAGTCCCTTTTTCAACAAGGCAATCACAATTTGCCTCAACCTCCTCTGCAATTGTCACCAAATCACTCTCTTTCCCTTCAGTGGAAAGATCCATTTTCTATTCTGATTTTCCTGCTCTTGCAGCCATTCTTCCAGTACCTGCAATTGTACCTTTATTACTGCAATCTTTCTTTCTCGAACTTCTGCATTCATCTCATCTCTGTGGAATTTCTCTGAACCTCTTCTCTGATCCTTCATGATCATATTCTCCATGAGTTTCTTACTCACCATGAGTT
The DNA here is from genome assembly GCA_000404065.3 of Pinus taeda. Taxonomy (NCBI): domain Eukaryota; kingdom Viridiplantae; phylum Streptophyta; class Pinopsida; order Pinales; family Pinaceae; genus Pinus; species Pinus taeda. The sequence continues at coordinate 81,583 of APFE030757224.1, read as the reverse complement.
GTACCAACCTCTGCAACAGCAATCTCTCTTGTTGTCGCTTACCTCACCAAGCTCTCCTCACTTAGTCTTTTGGTAAGTATTGGTTCACTGTCTCTGGAACCTCTTGAGCACTCCTCTGCTCTCTGTTCAAGCTATCTCTTCAACTCACCTTCTTCTTGAGGACACTGCAATTGTCCTCCTTATTTAGCCTTTAGCTGAATGCAAGGTTCACTGCCATCATCTTCTCTGCAACCATAAACTTCAATCATAAATTTCAGATCAAAAAATCATCTCACCTTTAAGATCCTGCATGATCTTGTCTTCTTTCCACTTCTGCAATCATGTTCACTTGCAATTGTGTATGTTGCATATCAGATTTAAAATCTGATTTTCCTTTCAAACATTCATCACACTTCAATTCTAAAAAACAAACAAACATCTTCAACAAAGCATTCTAGCTCTGATACCACCTGATGCAAACCTAGAGCTTGCAGTACCCAGGAACTTTAAACTCTGTACATATACAAATGCGTCATCTTAATTTCTCAATGAATCTCCATGAGTTGAGGCAATCTCAATTTATTCTTCAAAAGCTTATCTTTCAATACCTTAAACTTTATAATTTAAACTCTTCTTGGAATTAAGTTTCAATCTTCAATGCATTTTTAACTCACTCAATCCAACATTAGTTCCACACTTACAATAGCACTTAAATTCACCTTGCACATTCAGACCAAATGAATTTCTTTCTCTATGCCTTCACGAGATCATACAGTCCCCTTTCTGAGCTTCCAACTTAGCATTAACACAGTTAACACATCAATCGACTTTCAGCAACATATTCAATTTAACTCCGCAATACTTTGTACATTCAATCAACTCCATAATTGAAGACTTATCGCCCCCGTTTTCCCACATGGACTGGATAATTAAACTTTATTATCGCTTTTGCAAGCAATCATTTTATGTAACAATCAATTCATGTGAGATTAGAGTTCAAAACAGAGTGCCCGCAGAAAATTGATCCATATAGTCGAATAGCCAGAACAATCAACAATTTCAACACTTGTTCTACGCAACTTACTTTGCCAATTTGCAATACTATTCAGACTAATTCATAACAATTTAAAAGTGCCTTTAATTGGATTTCAAATACAGTTTGAAACACAACTTTGCACACTTTTCAGCACTTCCAACAAACTCCATCAATTTCTGCAGATAGCAATTATAATATGGGTCCACTAATTGACATAAAACAACGCTTTCAATACAATTCTTCACACAGATAATGCAGGCTTAATTTCATGCTGGACATTTCCATGAATAATTATTTTTAATTCCATCACTCGTATCACCATCACAACCAATAACATTAGTCATATTTCCAAGAATGCATTCGACCTTCATCACTTTCTGAATTGAATTTGTAATATAAAACTTGAGAGTGAGATATAAAATCGAATCTTTATTCCACAGATACATACAATTCATTAGAACCTAATTTTGTTTTATTCATTAAACGCATCAATCCAATCTCACGCAAATTCAACACTGGACATACTGAAAAAAATCAAAAGCTATATTGACACACAAAACACTTACAAAGTTTCTTCGTGGGTAGATATTCAACAGTCGTGGCCATTACAACTTGCTGAAGGCTTACAACCTTTCTATTCAAGCCTACTCTCAATCCCTCACTTTCTCCCTCTCTGTCTCTGATCTTCAATGTCTTTGAGGCTTGATAATTTATAATAATTTAGAATGATCTATTCTAAATTCAATCCCTTCAACTTCTCAACAAAAATCCTAAAATCACTCAAATAAAAGCTCTAAAGCTCTACATGCAATGCATACATATGACAAAAAGCCTCTTGAGGCTTTATTCCCTCTTTTCCCTGTTTGAAATAGAAAAGCCTCCTTATCACTTAATGATCCACATCCATTCCTTTTATGCCTAAAATCTTTCCCTATTTCCTATGTTCTCATTTATTTATTTTGAGAATATCTAATTAAATCCCACTTAAAATCCTAAATATTAAACTGACTTGGAACTTAGGAAACTAATTCCTAAAATGCATGACCCCCTATGTCTACTATTTACAATGATTTCCCTTGGGTTGAATGCTCCTGCATCATTTTCCTGCTAAAACTTGTCCTGGTATTTGTACACTCTTTATACTCTGTTGTGTTGATAATATTGTTACATACGACTTCCTTCATCTAGCATATTCTCCTTTTCCCATGTTCATTTCACCTCCTTCTGTAGGTGACTGATGTTGCACACCACATCTGATGTAAATAGGTCTTAACTCAAGGGTTCACTTCTTGGTAGAGTTTGGCTTGGAGATGAATGCAGATGAATTGTAACTTTTCCATCATAGTTATTAGTAACCTCGAGTGATTAAGGTTTTGGATCCCTCACAATATTAATTTACATATCCTTAAACTTCCTTGTATTGTTCACACTTTATCCATTGTTGATAGATCTGAGCCTGCCCTACAACTTTGGTTATAACAGCTACTTAAATATAACATAAATAAATATTCCTTTATACTATTGCACATGCAATCTCAATCACAATGAGATATTAGAAATCAATACTCATTCTTATTTACTGTTGAATCAGGAAAACGACAAATCTTATAACAATTCCATAAATTGGACCGAGAGAATTCTCATCATAGAAAAACATCATAATTATTAATAACATACACGTTATTTTCTTAGTAACCTCAAAATTACATTTATCATCCTTACTATTAGCACATAAATTTTTCTTCTAGATGAATAATCATTAAAATCATTTATTAATACCAATGCTTAACACATACCAATCAATGATTTAGAGTAACAACAATAATATGGACCTCAACCAATAGGTTTTCTCTTTAAATTGAGTCACAAAAACATCCATCCACCCAACCATGAATCAACCTCTGACTCCCCCCCAAGCTATGATGTCCCTGCCTGCAATCAGTGACCTTTACTCAATCCAAATAATGACTTTTTAACACTATTCTTCCCACAATTTTTCCTTGGCAATGTCTACCTTCTAGGGATCTATTACCCTTTTAGCCTAGGCTTTCCTTTAGTTTTTCCTAAAAATCCTTCTTTTATCTCCTGCAGTGCTTTTCTCGGTATTCATATCACACCATGCTTATATATTTATATAGATATAGATATAAAGAGAGAGAGAGAGAGAGAGAGAGAGAGAGAATTTTTGTATTCAAATCTTATTTACTTTAGATTTTGGCAGGCATCTTTTACTCGAGTGTTTCTGTTTGGATAGCTTTATTCGAAAAAATTATTTATTTAATTAAATCAATTGTTCTTGATGATCAACTCATCACACTTCATTTTTCAAACATACTAATTATAAGTACATATAAAAATATTTGTTTCTACAATATTGGCGGTCTTACACAAGCACTATTAAGAAATTTTGAAAGTTAAAAGAATCTAGGAAGAAAGGAAATTGTCGATAATTGCGAATCATAAAACTATTATTACCGATGGATATAACAAATATGAATTTGATAGATTATGAATCCTCTTGTGGCACTACTATGGTTTTCCATGGAGAAAATGTTTTATATTGAGTTTGATCTTGAGCCAATTAATGTTATGTTCAATGCTAAAACTTAGAGCATGAAGAATCGAAGGTCCCTAATATTAAAAGAATTGTAGAGTATTCAATATAGAATAAGAACACCTCATGTAGAGTGATTTTAGGCAGAGCTTGACACATAAAAATGAATAGTTCTTCTCATATTCAGCTTCATAAGAAAGACCCTATTAATCAATACATTTGGATAGAGATGCATAAAATTGCTAGAAAACTCAATTAGTGATGTCTTTGATGAGTACTTAAAATTGGATAGGATAAAAGGATACAAATCCTTCCTTAAAATGAAATATGACACTATAAAAATAAAAAGAAAGAGAAGTTTCCTCACGTGTCAAAGATAGATTTTAAAATATTTTATATGAAAAAAATGACTCATAAAACTAAGTAACATAAAATGATTACGGTGAGGGCCTAGTTCTCCTACCACAAAATTTTTATGGATCCCTTATTAATTTGGGTGACATTCCAAATGTTACTATAGAGGATGAAGTTTTTTTTTTATAGAAGACATAAATTTTGGGGTTAAGAGGCTCACAAAATGGAAATCTAAGGACACTAGATGATACCAAGATGAGAATTTGAAAATTGGACACCCTATTCTTATCCTTACTTATCCATATTTGATCATTTATAAATTTTTATTTATCTTAGTGCTTTCATAGTGGGACAATTAGAGTAATCAACTTGCAATAGTAGTTTTATTGGGAGGACCTCGTTGAATAATTTGGGTATGAATATTTCTAGCTCATTTTTAGGCCTTAAAAAATGTCTTTTGGGGTAATTCTTTCCCACATAAGCATAAGAATCTATGTTCTTTTTTTACACACGGACCCCTATCCAATGTTGTAAGAATCTTTTCAAATAAATTTTGTATGAGAAATTTATATTTTGTGAGAGTCTACCTACCATGTTTGACCACCACGACATGATTCGATGCTATGTAAAATCCCATTACTCATGCATGCAAGGATATCCACATGGGGAATCTGAGGAAGACTTGAGAGAATTTAAAGAAGACTTGAGAGGATTTAAATTTCTAACTCTAGTTAAGAGTTGCAGGAGTTGAACCGAAGTCCCAATTTTATTAAGTTATGCTATATTTAGGGCACTAGGAGGTAATGGAATACCATCTATTCAATTGTGTATTATTTCATAGTAGAGCGAAGCAATTGTGAATAGCAGAGAGATATAAAACATAACATAGGAATTTAGTGTTCTATATTGGCCAATGAATCCATAGGCCTTAATGGACTCCATATAGGTTTCCTTCTCCTTTATACGTACATTATTTCCATTCCAGAAAAGATAGAGAAAATGAGCCTCACTGTCTAGTTGGGTTTTCTCATATAATGGGTTTTATAGAGCATATATTTGTGTTCATTATGGTTCGTATGTGATTGTATTTTGTTGTTTTCTATTTTCTACATTTTATCTAGTTCATGCATAAGAAAATCATAATTAATAAATATATAATCTAATTAAATTTAGCCTTTATAGTGGATATTTTAGTTTATCCTCAGATATGTTACAACAAACTTTCCAATATAATATCCATGAAATTATATAGATCGCTCACACATCAAATCTCTTCAATTTAGTAATCAAGCAAGGATTCCCTAAAATGTGATCTCACAAACTCATTTTTCCTATCTTTAAAATGAGGATAAAATTAATCCATCTAATTATAAAATGTGATGTTTATCCCCATCTTTTCTAATCTATACCAAATTAAAATATGATCATATAGCTCAAAATACATGCATAAAGAGTTAAAAGCTAATCTATATTTAGAGGCCATCATTTAGATATGGACCATTTTTCTATGGTTAGGATCAATGTGAGGGAGTGCCCCAATAATTAAACCATTCTCTTTCATTATTTAATTGATTTTAGAAAAGCTTTTCACATAGCATTCAAGACCAACCTTTGGAATTTGTAAGAAGAGATCAAGTTTCGTTCAAACATGAGAATTTATATAATAATTCTATATGAGAGTGCTATTACCTAATTTAGGAACATTTGTTGGAAATAAAGACAATGCGAGAAAATATAACCATAAAAGTCATAAATACATAGTAACAACAACATACAAACCATGAACACATTGACTTACCCCCAAAATCACCAATTGGAAAAAATTAGGCTCACAATAGATCTATACTTATATTATTGCTTAAACACAACCATGCCTTGACTTAAAGAAGTGAATTTTTTCTACAAATTAGCATGGCCAAGTTAGCCATTTTTCTCAAATCATGCACATTACAATGGATAATATGATTGAAACCATCACTTTATACCTAACAAAATTGACTCTTTTATTAATTCAAGTTTATCCTAACAACATTGAGGACTTGTTGGAATATATTAATTGAGCTTGTGCTTGTATAATAGAAGCCTAGTCATAGCTAGGCTCTCGATAGGGGAAAGACCCACTTCTATAAGGAGAATAGGATAGGGTTTTTGCTTTTAATTTTGAGGTTATACATTATAAAACGCTTCTGGATTTTCTCAATCTTTCTCCAAGATTACCTACAGATGCTACAACCCCAAACCTAACATCCATAAAAGATAACAGGAGTGACTAAAGTTTCAAAGAGGAACTCTTTTCTATCCCACGTTATGAGGTTTATCATTTTACAATTATTTTCAAGACCAAAATATCATTTCCAGCCCCCATTAATCCTTTTCTCAATGGTGTAGTTCCAGTTGAGCTTGTGATGAATATCAATTCCTAGGTACTTGTAAGAAGACACTTCCTCCAAGTTACTATTGTCACACATAAAATTAGTGTAACTATCCCTCTTGGATTTGATATTCATTTTTTTTAATCAGTGTTAACAATCATACCCATGGTAGAGCAGTAATTCTTAAGAAGTCTAAGTTGCTTATCAAGATCAGGTGGGCACGTTGCGAGAAGAACAATATTGTTGGCATAGAGAAGAAGGATGATGACTATCACAGCTAAGATCGTGCCACGATAGCCTACTTTCTTTAAACAACCTTCTAAATTATCGATGTAAATTCCAAATAGGGTCGGGGAGAGGGGGAAACCTTGTTCAACTCTAATATTATACTTAATATCTTTTGACCACCCCTCATTACTCTTTAACTTGGAAATTACATTCTCATGTAAACTTATAGCGACAAATCTCAACTCGAAAGGAACCCTTAGCTCTTCTAATCTATTCCACTCGTTGTTTCTAGGAATTCTATCAAAAGCCTTTCTAAATTCCACAAAGTAATAAAAGAGATTGGATTTATCATTGTGACATTCCTCCACAATGATCCTCAGCATAACAAGGTGGTCTGTTGTTGAGTGTTGCCTTCTAAAACCCGCTTGGACTTTAGCCTGCTTACCTTCGCTTTCAAGCCATATGCTCAACTTCTTTTCCAAAATAGTACCATATAACTTGGCTAAGAGACAGCTAATCATAATAGTCTAATAATTAGAAGGGTTATTTGCATCCCCACTTATAAAAATATCGATAATGAGGCTCTGAGTCCATGGTTTAGGGAACCCTTGCTTGACCTCTTGATTGAAAATCTTGTGGATTTGGGGAATGAAGACAGGACGCCCAATTTTTAAGATTTCTGCCTGGTAACCTTCAATGTCCTTAGCTTTTCCATTTTCTAAGCATTTAACCCCAAAATCAATGTCTTCTAATGAGAAAACTTCTTTTTTTATGGGCAGGGTTTCAAAGTTATCCATGACATTGGATATTCATAAAGCTTTTTGAGATAGGAATTCTGTCACGTAAAGAAATTTTATTATTATCTTTAGTTTTTCTAGTTAGAATCTGCCTCTAGAATTTCTTAGGAGCTACCTTATAGAGGTGTAAGAGATTCTCCTGTATTTTATGAATATACTGCCTTTTTTCCTTTTAGTTAGGTCTTTGTATATTTTTATCTTGGCAATTTTAAGAGGTTCAATAACAACTTTCTTAATTTCTCTCCTCGCACTTTTACAATTGTCATACCATGGGTTGGTTTTGTTATTTCTTTTATTACTTGAAAATTTAATATAGAACTTGTTAATAGAATATGAGAAGGTTGTAGTAAAATTATGAGAGAGGTCTACTATGTTGTCTATTCTAGATAAAGGAAGAAAAATAGTTTTTAATTCATTTAGAAAGAAATCATTTTTACTTCTATCAATGATTAAGTTCTTTTGGCTATAAGGATTATCTTCTATGGGATCTCAATGCATGAAAAAGTTGAGAGTTATATGCCCAATAAACTAATATATTATTTCTTTTTTCTAAATCCATATTTAATATAAACCTTAACTTTTGTCGTCAATTTATATTTGTATCATCTTGTGTACAATAAAATGTATGTAATTTTATTTCATCAACAATAAACATTAAATATAATATTTAATTAAAAATATCGTTTACATTACTTGAAATTTTTTAATAATTAAAAAATTATCATTAATTTTTACAGCGATTTAATTAAAGATAATTGATCATAAATCAATATATATTTTGACAAACATATGTTAGTTCTATAATTTATATGATGTTACTTATTGGTGGGTAAAAGAATATAATCTTGACTATGTTGATTAGAGATGTTATTTATATATAATATAATATAATAATAATATATATATATATAATAATATATATATATCTATATATATATATATATTATATATATATATATATATATATATATATATAATTTATTAGTTATATAATATTGATAAATCATGATATTAGCTTATTATATTGTAAAAATTTTATGGTATCGTCATATTATATATATATATATATATATATATATATATATATATATATATATATATATATATATATATATATATATATATATATATAATTTCCATAAGTTAATATTTAATACAAACTTTCATTTTGGTAGTAAGTTTGTATTGTCTAGTGTACAATAAAATGTATATAAAAATTTATTTTTATATCAACTATAAATATTAAATTTAATTAAAAATATGATTTAAATTAGTTGATGTTTTTTAATAATTAAAAAATTATTATTATTTTTCATACTGATTTATTGAAAATTTTGCCATAATTAAAAATAACCAATTATGAAATAATATATATTATTAACATAGGATAGTTTTATAATTCATATGGTGTTACTTATTGGTGTATAGAGGAATATGGTCACACTCCTACACTAACGGTACTCTTCCAACCGCACTATAGCAAGGTGCAGCACCATCAACCACTTTTTTTCACCAATACTTATGACCATGGACTACGCCTAACATTCGTACTTAGTTTATTTTTCGTTACCAAGTATTAGTTTATCCTTTATACATGATGAAAACCATGAACATTCCTCAAAACAGCATTAACACATGTAAATGCACAACAATATAAAGGGAGGGGCAACTCCTTGCAATATGAGTCTACTCGTATATCAATATATATAATCTTCAATTTTTACAACATAAGCTAAAACCTAAAGGAAACCCAAAATTTACACTTAGCCAAATTTCCAACTTTGGCAAGCTCGGTTGCCAGCTCATCGGCCTACTTGAGCGGTTGCTGCACGTTCTACCCAACTCTTTGTTCACCCCTAAAAGTGTTCATTCAGCTTGTCATGCTATTTGCCCAACTTGGGCACCCACCCATGTCACCATGCACACCTAACCGGCACGTCCACACATCAGTCGCCTTTGTTGACAACCCGTCGCCCTTCTTCACCAGGCTTGCCCTTCGTTCAATCAGCAAACACCCTCACCATGCTACCCTGCTCAACATTATCACTCAGCCCAACCGTGCCTTCGTTCAACAGGTGCACACACACCTGTGTCACCACTCACCCAAACTCTCGTTCATGATTTCAACCTCCTTTTGTTTAGTGGGCTGCACATATTACCGCCTACAAAACTCCTGTTCACGACCTTTGCTTCAACTTTCATTCGACTCACCTTGTCACTTTCCCACCTTGGGTGCCCGCCCTCAATGTCTGTGTCGCCCAACCTAGGCGTGCGGTGCACAGCTGTATCACCAATGCCCTACATAGGTGCACCCTCCACGACTAGGTCACCGATGCCCTACTCGGGCGTGCTCTGCATGATTGTGTCTTCGACGCCCTACTCGGGCACACTCTACACGACTGGTGCCTCCATCTAAACTTCAACACCTGTAGCTTGCCCTCACATTTCTTCACTCTTCTCCTTGTCTCAACCAAGAGATATGCGTTGAAGTTCGAATGAATGACTTCTCTCCATAATCCACCATCCATATATATACATGTTCGCCCAAACGTCCAAGTGTCCAGCCAACTTGTCCATCCCACACGTCCATCGACTTTAATCACAATTTCTTTGCCAGCCCACCCATCTCCATTGTCGGTCGCCCCATCTTCTCCACGTCCTCCCGTCAGCCCGCCCATCCATCGGGGCACCCAGGAGTGCCCGAACAGATATAAACATAACTCATCCAATCTTCATCGCATATTCTTCCAAGTGACTCATGTGACCTTCCACCATGGCCGCAACTCACCCATCCACGCACTCTATAGCTCGCGGTCCTCACAAATATGATCTAGACCATGCTCAATCTAAAACTTTGTATTTATTTTACATACCAATATTCATATTTATATTTTATTATCATGTTAATTTTATATTTATATTACATTTTTTTAATTTATTAGCTATATGATATTGATAAATCCTCATGTTAATCTATGGTATTGCAAGAAATTTCGTAGGAAAATAAAGATCTATCTCTATCATAGGAAGTTATTTTTTATATATATATATATATATATATATATATTATATATATATATATATATATATATATATTTATATATATATATTATATATATATATATTATATGTTTTCACGTGTTAACTGTATATTTAATTCCTTTTATATTATTATTGATTTATTATTATTTTTAATTTAGATATATTTTATGAGCTTTTTTTTTTCTTTTATATGTAAATTATTATGAGATAATGTTTATGTCTATTATATATATATATTATATAATTTATATATATATATATATATAATTTATATTTAATAAGAAATTATTTATTATTTTTTTTATTTTGTTGAATTGGGTTCTGTGCTCCATATTCAAGTTTATGAGAGATTTTTCGATGTAAATCACATGATATTTCATTTGTCGACGCTTTTGGTCCATCGTCAGGACAAGTTGAAGAATTAGATCTAGATTGCTTGTTAAATAGTGAGAGCAGAGCATCCAACGGCTATAATTTTTTACCAGGCAATGGCTATATTGACTAACCAACGGCTATATTTGACTAGGAAATGGCTATTTGGACCGGACCTCGGGAAAAGAGGGGCAAAACTATATTTATAAAATTAAAAATTAAAAAAAATTAAAGGTTATGGATTTAAATAATTATTAAATTAATAATTGGTTATACTATTATTTAATGAATTTATATAAAAAGCTATTAACTATTCTATATTTATTTTGATTAATCTCTTTCATATATTTATCTATATAATATATATATAACTAATTTAAGTTATATAGTAAAGAATAAATCTTTAATATTTTACATTTTTAATTATTAACTTTGTTTATTTAATTGTTAAATTGCTTAATTATTTTAATTATAAATTAATAAAAACATATTATCATAGATCGATTTCAATATTAAAGTAATTATTTTTTCTTTTATTAATTAAGTTAGAATATTAGTATATAATTAATAGCATAAACTAAATGCTATTAAATATTTCATACTATATGAACAACCCAACAAAGAATAAAGGCCAAAGGGAGATGGATACGGGATAACAAGGGGAAACTAACTTATAAGAAAACAAGAACAAGCTATAAAAAGAGGGTAGGGGAGGAAGTGAAGAAAACAATTATGAAGAGGGGGTTGGAAGATTAGTACAAGAACAATTGAGATTGCTCCACTTTTTTTCAATCTCAAGGGCTTCCCCAAATTTATGGTGATGGAACTATGAAACTTTAGCAACAATATTGGCCTCCTCAATAATTTTAATTAAGATATTAAAAAATAATTAAATATATTTATCTCTACTTTATCGTGGAGATTCTTAATTTGTAAATAGCCTTTGTTATAATATCATGGGGCCATTATTATGGCTTATCAAAACTACATGCCCAAAAAACCATCATTCATTTCATTATGACACTTGTTCATATAACATTTTTTTTAATTAATTAATTTAATTAAAAAGATAAAAAAAACATAACTACTTTGGAGATAAATCTCAATCATTGATTTGAGTATATTGTTATGAAAATTCTAGAATATTTCATGAAGGTTAAATTCTTACCATCCACCTAATAATTATTGATAAGAATGGGTGCCTTGATTTTGGTCGGCGCAATATTAAACCCAAGGAATATCCAACTATTGCATTTATGAATTTGAGTTGGATTTCTTCTTATTTTTTTCTTTTAATTTATGTTTCACTTTTTATTTATGACATGTTTGTATCTTAATTGGTGTTCAGATCTTATGTGTTATTTAGCTCATATATGCAAATGGATATATGTATTCTTTTTTTTTTTTGCATAAACATATATACATATGCACTTATTTTTGTATATAAACTTATGCCTTCATCAATGGCGTGGTGAAATGTTTATCAACAATTGTATTGCATTACAGAGTTTGTTAGGTTGCACTGAATTTTAATAAATTTTAAAAATTAAATTTGTACCACATGGCCCCCAACCCACCAATTTCCTAGGGATTTGAAATTATTTCAATTCTAATAAGTTCTTCGATGATAAGTCCCTCATTAATATTTATAACATTCATTATATATGAGCAAAATGGTCCATTACTTTGGGATGTGAGATTATTCCAATCCTAATAAGTTCTTCCATGATAAGTTCCTCATTACTATTATTATTATTATTATTATTATTATGCTAATTTTATTTAGCAAAATTGTCCATTACTTTTACTTAAAGAAAAAAAATAAATAAATAAATATAAATAAAAAATAAAAAAAAATGTGGCTCCCCACCCACCAATTTCCTAGGGATTTGAGATTTATTCCAATTCTAATAAGTTCCCCATGATAAGTTTCTTATTATTATTTATAACATTCATTTATAGATAGAAAAAATTAATTTAGCAAAATGGTCCATTACTTTTACTAAATTTAAAAAAATTGATTCATGTTATGTGATTGGCCACCCACCAATTTCCTAGAAATTTGAGATTATTCCAATTCTAATAAGTTCCTCCACAATAAGTTTCTCATTATTATTTATAACATTCATTTATATAAAAGCAAATTTTATTTAGCAAAATAATCCATTTTACAATAAAATACTTAATTACTTTTTTTTTAAATTAAAATTAACGGATGTCAAAACAACAGATAAACAATGTCCAAGAAAAAATAGACAAAGCCTAGTCTGACACATTTTAAAAAAAAACACTTTCATAATAAAAATACTAAGATAAATACTATTATAATTATGGAAAAATTATTAATGAACCCGACTCATCATGGTCCCACTTTAAATCTTACCATTTTAAAGCTCCATATTAGGTTTAACATTCATGGAACTATAAATTATGAATTGACAACTGCGTTATCTCAAAGTGGCAAAGATTGAAGTGGGGTCACAGCCGGGATATTATTTTTTAATATTTGTGGAATTGTCATGGTCCTATTTCATAATGCCGAACATCGCAATGATTAAGGAATCATGTCGCTGTATTGCGCAGCGCAAAATTGTTAATATATTCGTAACGCACGGATGAGCTGCGCAGTAATTCCATATATGATAAAGCGTAGGTTGTTTAATACTCAGAATTGCCCAGGGGTTTCGAGCAGTTGGTCACGCCTAGAAGCATACTCCGCAGACATAAGGTTAAAACTAATTGTTCCGAGGCACTGGTCTAATGGCTGGTGTAGTGAAAATAACCAGGCATATATATATATAAAGCAAGCTTAGAGACTATCAAAGAAAAAGGTTACTTCCCACAAACTAATCTTGAAGATTAAGGAATTATGTCTTAACAGACCCCGACTGATAGTGATGGCCTGTTATGATAATGATGATATTTGAACGCGACCGGGATAGTCAGCATCCATCACAGTGATATTTGGGTTACATAGTGGATGTACATAATTACATATTTTCACCCTCTTCGTTCACTGACAACTCTTCTTATTAGTTTCACCCTTGATGGGTATAGGCCAAGATTTCCGGTACTATGAATACCAATCGGAGGGAGTACTAAACATTTGTTAATGTATATTATTACCATCCTCCACTTTCAATACAGGTAAGTAATCATGCTTGAGTTTAAGATATAGCATTGGTCTAAAAATTATGTTTTTTTGTCGTGAAAGTTATGGAAATTCTCATCATATTTTGAAAAAATCTAACTAGGATTTTTGTAAATCTAAGTAAAAGTTATTAAAATTCATAATTTTGAGCGCTGTAGACGTTGGCGATTGTGCTCAATCTATTTCCACCATCAAAAACATGATTCAAACATTGTATCTATAAGATTTTTTTAAAAAAATTTGCTACTTTTAGTTGTCCGGACAATTCCTCCGTTTCCACATAAAACTCTTAAAATATACACCTATATTAATTGACCATAAATTTCCTTTATTTATTTATAGGTTTACAAGTTCTATGTAATGTAGTTATTTGAAAAGGTTGTGAAGTTTGTGTAGAGAAGAAGGTAGGTCTAAAAATTATAAATTTTTATTAAATAAGAAAATTAAATATAATAAAAAGTGAATAAACTGAAATTAAAAAGTTAAAATATGTCACATATAAATATTTTTTCAAAATTTACAAATATATGCATTTTCATATAAAAAAAATTCTAATTTTTTAGAATTTAATTTAAGTGGATCATATTCAAATCAAGAACACAACATGAATTACAGAGAGTTGTGAGGGGCATGTGTTTGGAAAGTGATGCCCACAAGAGTGTAATGAAGGCATGTGTTTGGAAAGTGATGCCCACAAGAGTGTAATGAAGGAGATTTAAGAGAGACAGAGGAATCCGTTCACATTCTTTAGTAGTTTTGGACGCATAGGAGATGATGTCATTCTTTAATAGTTTTGGACCCGAGATTATGTGTATCATTACAAGCTAGATATTATAGGGAAGGTTGGCAATGCATTTAGTGGGGGAGTTTTAAGTATAGATATCCAAATCCATTTGAATTGCTCATTCAAGTCTCTGAAAAATATTTCGGAGAAAAAGGTTTATCATCTGCACATAAACTTGAATGGTAACTTTTGTTTTGAGATTTTGAAGGATAAATGGTGCCTTATATTAACAAATTTCAACTGAGCACACGAGCGTCTCAAGGATTTTTCAGGGTGTTGAATTCAAATATGCAGTTAAAAAACCATTTTAAGTGCAACAAATCAAGATTTAACCTCAATTTCTTCCGCCGGATTCCGTCACCGGAATCTCCAAAAAGTCGCATTATAGACAACTGCTTTCATTTTACTCATGAATTTAATGCTGCACCAAAATCATATGATAATTATTCAAAGTCATAAAATGGTTTAATATATTAATTTTTTTCTACATTAAGAATTTGATTGTAATCTAGTTTTTGAACGAACTTACCAACATATATATTTGAAACATTATCTAAGTCCATGTTTGTAATTTGTATGGAAATTTTTCCATGTTAGAAGCTGAAGAAGAAGATATATATAATATTCGGTTATATGGAAAAGAGATTTTATAAATAAAAAAAAACAAACAAACAAACAAACCTCTCACTCTCTTGCTTGCTTGATGCACACATTTAGGGTTCACTCCCAAATTGCATTGTTATATATAATATATATATATATATTATATATAATATATAATTATATATAATGTAATAATAATATATAAAACATTAATTAACAATAGAGAAATATTTGAATTATATAGTATTATATTTTGTAAACATGGTACCGGTAATATTATAACATTAAACATTTCCACCAATTAAAAGGGTAAAGGCATATGTAAGGTCTTAATTCTATTTGATATTGTCTAATTAATATAGATTTTGCAATTTTTTTGCCGGATTCTCGCGAAATAATTTTTGGTCAAATTGTGAACTTTTGTTGTTTAAAATAGAATTTTGACTACATATATGGTTTCCACACCCTGAAAACCCCATGGGGCACTCGAATTGTGGAGATTTTACAACTCAAACTTGTGATTCCAACAAGTCCCTACCATATTCTGGGCAAATTCAACTGGAAATATGCCCAAAAAAATTCCAAAACATATAACAAATAGACTACGACATTCAATTTTAGATTACTTTGACATTAATATTTTACTTTTTAATTGAAATAGATATATTGATTTTAGTGTAGATGTTAATAGCTAATCCAATTTCATTGATTGCACTAGATGCATTGATTTCAATGTAGACATTTATTTCTAATCCTATTTGATTACTTGCATTAAATGCATTGAATTTCGTGTATGCATAAAGTAATTATTGATGAAGTGCATTGATTTTGTGTTGCAATAATAATTAGGCTACATCCATATTAAATTGAAATGAACAACAAAGAGAAATTCGACATAGAAAGGCGTAAAAATTGATAGCTGAGGAGTGTCAACAAGAAATGGACAAACAAAGATAATCACAACAAATGACAACTGAATAACAACAAGATTAGATGAAAGAAAAAATTGAATGACAAAGAGAATATCAAAGATCATATCGACAAAGAAGGTCACGAAAAATGACAATTGAAGAGCGTCAAGAGAAAATAATAAAAGAAAATGCACAACGAAGAGTAAATCAATAAAAGAAGGCTAAGGAAACTCAAGAGCATGAAAAACAAACAAATTGAAAAGATAAACAACAAATATCATATTCAACCAACTCAGGCATAGTATAATATGTAGAGGAAAATCCTACAAAAAAATAAATTTAAATGATATCTATGCCCAAACTCAACATGTATCTCTTGCTAATATGAATATTGCACATCAAAAATTTCATGATATGATTTCTTAATTAACTCAAGTTCAAATGTTTCATGTGTGTGAGGAGTCATATATTGGAATTCAAGTATTGAGTAGAAATATATGTCTAGTATGAATGATATGTTGAAAACAAGGAACGGACTAGATTAATCTTAGACATATTCAACATATTTAAAATGATTAAATTAATAAAATTTTGTGTGGATGTGAATGATTGAAACCAGATTATATCACATTTCCTCAAGTTTTACACTCAAAATAGGTTTACACTTCAAGAGATTTGATCCCTTTCGCTACTTGATAAATTTGGAATTGAGATGGATCTAGATTGGTTTACTTTAAATGATGTGTATCTTTTAAGTACTATTTTATTACGTTTCATTATATAACATTAATATTGTCGATACCGATTAAAATTTATTTTCTTCCCATTCTAAAAAGTGATTTGTGAATATGGGAGACACATGAAAATTATAGTTACATTAATAACATGCTCAACGCAATTTTGTGTAAACATGGGTTATAAAATTGGTTAGTACTCCATAAAAGTGAAGAGTGGAGTAACATAGTAGGATGAAACACAACATGTGTACTATAGTCATTTTATTTATATTGTTAATCAATGTAATAAATTGTGTCATCTTTTTTTGTGTGTGTAAGTTAGTTATTCCATTACTATAAAAGTAGAGATGTACATATATATAAAAGTAAGAGAGTCTTAGGCTTTAATAGTCCAGGAGAGACCAAAGAAACCATGAAATATGATCTTTGGAGTTCAGTTTAAATTATTTTTAGATAAGAACAAAAAAGAAAACAAGGGTCCTATATCTCACCCTGTGGGAAAACACGCATTATTAAGAGAGCCTTGAGAATATTTTTCAAGTTTAGCCTGCCATAATAGAAACCAAATTGGCTTTGAGTCAAGTTTTAAACCATTAAAGGCTAGAAACAAAAATACAAGAAAATATTCATAACAAAAAAAGAAAAAACAAAATATTCATTATGGAAAAAACCACCCGAGATAAGAAATATAGTAAGGTTGCCTAAGTGGAAGGGGATACTAATACATTAATCGGGTTGTCCTTGAAGCATCCAACATATTCAGAGATGAGGAAACCGCCAAGCTTCTTTTCTATCCAAGTGTAGAAAGTAATCAGTAGGCGATTTTTCTTTTCTAGTGTGTCATGACATTTAGCTCTAGTCAATCTTGCATCCCAAGTGAGGAGGACGTAAGTTACAAATGCATAAGATTTCTAATAGATCTTTAGGGTATAGTGGAATTTGGTGTCTCAGATTCTACTGCTTCTTAGGTCTAAAACAATATGCTTAACCATGAAGGTTATTTCCTCAATAAAGTTACAATCTATCTCCCTATAAACCTCATTACTTTGAGCCTAAAGGTAGTGATTAGTAGTAGGTGGAAAGGAGTGATGAACATCCTTCCCTACATTATGAGTTTTTAACTCTTCCTTGGTCTGACACATTGGATCCTTCCCACAACAAAAAGAGCATAGAGGAACAATGACCTGTGGGAGATAGAAGCAAAGACTAGATAGAGAGCGAGTGGAATCATTACAAAGATTGAAGATGGAAATATTAGATAAGAGTAGAGAAAAGGAGTAGCTCATCCATTAGGCGGAAGTGGAGGAAAATCCACATGAATTCCAATTGTAGTTTCAAAATCTTCCTTGATCTGACACATTGGAGCCTTCCCACAACAACAAGAGCATGGAGCCACAATGAATTGTAAGGGCTAAAAGTAGAGAGTAGATTGAGAGTAATGGAAACCATTTCAACGATATAGAATGGGAACAACAGATAAAATAACAACAACGGATAAACCCATCCATTGTGTAGTAGTGAAGGCATATCCACACACATTCAAATTTGTAACAAATTAATGGCACTACCTTCTAGCATTGTTATCAATGCATCTTAAGCCATCATTTAACAAACTCCTAACTATTCTAACCTAAAATAAAACTTGCACTTTATTATCGTGTATGAATATGATGTCTACAACAACATGTGGTGGGGAGAGTTCATGGAAACATGTGTTTGTTGCATTGTCGCCTCGTCCCCATCACATGGAAACTATCTAGTTGAGCATTCAAGTACTTGGTACCAAGGGTAAAATGTGTTGGTTTAGTGATCATATTACATTTTTATTACTTAATTTAATTTATTTATTATTAAAATTGTTCCCTTTCATCACAGACATCACAATTATTTAAAATGACAATAATTATTTTATTAATTGTTGTTATTTATAAATGTTATAAAAGAATAATAACATTTCAATCATTTTAATATCATCATTTACAATAATAAAGTTTGAATAAAACCCACTTGTCAACATATGTAATATCCTTCCCCTTAATAATAAATAATAAATAATATAAATAATAAATCACTTAAATAATAAAAATAAAAACATAAATGAATATATAAAAATATGTATAAAATAGTCCACATGGGGTAGCTCAAGCGGCAATGGCCGTGGAAATGAAGTCTCACCGAACCGGAAAGTCTTTGGGTTCAAATCTTGGGCTACCCTTTCCCCCGTTGAGGGGTACTTAATGGACATGTAAAATCAGGAGAGTCCCACCCCAACCTACAAAAAAAAAAAAAAAATGTATAAAATAATAATAATAATAATTCTCTAAATAAGAATAAATAGAAATAACACAAGAAAAGCAGGAAAAAGGAATAAAATAAAACAAGAAAGCTAAAGAAAAGAAAAGAAATAAAACAAGAAAACTAAAACATCAAAAGAAAAGTAAAGAAAGCTAAAAATCAAAGTCGCATGTAGACACATGGAGTGTGTGCATGTGGTTCCCCATCCAATGTTTTCTCTATTTATTAGAGGGTGAGGAGGATGGGAGGCATTCCATCTTTCCGAGTTTCTATCTTTCATTCTCTTGGAAGAATGGTGTTCTAAGACCTAGGAGTCACTCGCAGTAGTACGTTGATTGAAGGCTCGGGGGTGGCCAGTTGTAGCAAACCCTTGCACAATTGAGCCTACGGTTGGGTGGAGAGTCATCCCCAAAACCTTGTTGTCATTTGGCAGACTTCGATCACAAGTAATATAGGTATGTGCTTATTTGTTTGATTATTATTTTAATTAGGAAATTAACTTTATATCTACTTTGGACTGTTACATATGGTATCAGAGCAGGGCTCAACCCTTAGGGCCTATGGGCATCCAAAAAAATAAAATTATTTTGTTGGAATATTTAACTTGACTTTTTTTTTTAAGTCATAGGATGCTTATTTTCCTACGAGTAATTTCCATGGCAACTGAACTTTAGAATTGGGGTTTCTAGATTTCCGCAATTCTGAGTGCAGATTTGTTTTCATTAATTCATTAGCCATTTTTAACAATTGTTTGCAGGCTCTGCGCCAACATAAACTGAGTGGTGTGCGTTTTATGATAGGCATCAGATAAAGCTCATTTATCATAAATTTATATATTGTGGTTCTGAAGGATAATTTGTTTCTGCGATCATTTTTATCCAAGAATTTTTTTTATTTTTATTTATTTTATTTTTAATTATGGTATTAATATTCGACACAACACGAAAGGTTGGACACTCATGAAGAGATGCACTGGATCTTTATGTTAGAAATAAAGTGTAGAACAGCCTTACCTTAGGCAAAGGACTGGCGATGGACTGTTCCTCCAACAGATCTTCCTCGTCGATAAGAATTGATTTCTTTTCAGTGCTATGTCCTTATATCTAGAGAGGGTTTTCTTGACAAAAATTCAAGCGTACCTGAAAATTAGACTGTCAATGTTTATGTTGAAATGGCTGCAATTCATGTTGTAGACTTTTTTGTTGTTTAAGCACAGGTATCCTAGGGTTAATTAAACGCAGAAATCTGCAGAGCTAAATCTGCATAGCTAAAACTGCATTGTAATTACTAAGCATTTTAGTTTTTCTTTCTTTCTCTCATGCCTCTCTTTGTATATCAAGCTTGTTTACCCATTCCCTCAAAGAAGGAGATAGATCATGCATATATAATCACTAATAATACCATAATCGATCGCCATAAATTAGATGGGTTGAATTAAAGCTTAATGAGTAAATAAAAATAGAGCAATAACATCATTTCATTGTGAGAATCGCAAGCAATGGAGGATAAATTGAGATATTTTACAAAGATGGATCTATCCACAAAATGAAATCAATGTATGCATATCATAAATTTCCACAATATTTACAAAGGAATGTGAATTGAAACATTTACCCGCTATCGCCCAGTGTGATGATCTTAAGCAATGTCTGTTTCCGAGTCGCCATAATCCCAAGCTTCCTTCAATTACAGACCAATATCTTCCGGGAAATCAAGAAGATGGTCAGAAGATAACGAGATTTGACTTGTCGCTAGTTATGTATATTTCAAATCTACTCAGATGGGTTCCCGATACAGATCATGCACAGTTGAGTGATGCATCCTCATTTAAGCAGCTAAGCAATGGATTTTCATTCAATGTTAGAGCAGTGTTAAAACACATCAAATCTTTACAATTTTAGGTCTCTCAAATTACAACACTCAATTTTTATATGATAGGAAGTTGCTTGACATAATTTTTTTTTAAATATATAAATCGATGTTTTTAAGCATCATTTGTTTGGCCTAATTTTGATGCCTGGAACCTTGCAAAGAGCTATTTTTTTCTTTGACTTTTTTTTTTTTTCAAATTCTTTTGAAGGTCAGTTTTTTCAAGCCATTTTCTGTCCGCCCTGCCATTCCATGCCAAGGAGGGCGGCAATATTTATAATGAAATCCCATTATGTTCTTGTAGTGTGACCCTTCAGATAACAAAGCTTGTGATAATGGCTACCATTGGGGCTTTATGACAAATACGTACAATTACCTAATGGAAGTTGGGGGTATAGAAGATGTGAAGAACATGATAGACTCA
This sequence comes from Pinus taeda, assembly GCA_000404065.3. Lineage (NCBI taxonomy): Eukaryota > Viridiplantae > Streptophyta > Pinopsida > Pinales > Pinaceae > Pinus > Pinus taeda. The sequence goes on along the minus strand of APFE030757224.1, from coordinate 60,075 downwards.
GAATTTCTGGACCTCCCCTAAAGTTTCTAGTATTTTTCACTAAACTTTATTCTGGGTTATTCTCTCTTAGTTTTGTTTTCGAGTTATGGTTGTTAATCCCTTCGTTGTTGTATGGTTGCGGACTTCTCTTGTTTGACGATGAAGTTTTATTTATGCTCTGTTTGAAGTTCTTTTTGGGTAAATTATGGATCTCTGCTTTATTGAACTTTATGTTTTCTGAAACCTTGTTGGTTTCCTTGTAGTAGTACTCAGTTTGAAGGTTTGTTTTGTACTTTAGTTGTCTGCGCCATTCTCAAACTTTGGATTTACAAAATAGTAACTGAATTTCTTGAAAATCTTGATCATGTTAACTGCTTTTTATATGGAAAACTCTTGCTCTCAGCTGGCACTCTATTATTTATCATATTGATTTTAATTGTGCTATGGATTGACGGAAACTATCGATTTTTTCTTTTCTAAATACGTTTGAGCATTAGCATCTCATGCAAAGTGTGAGATCTCCAGACACGAAAATTTTTTTATGCATTTTCTTTTTCGAAGGAGTTGAAAAGTTTCATGGCACAGTTTATAGAACAAAAATATTATAAAAAGTGACGTCATGCTAAGGATTGCATTGACAGAAACCACAAATCTGCAGCGAGCTATCAATAGGCAAACGACAAACAATTCAATTAATACGATTACAGCCATTTGCAGATAAATATGATCCACAAGGTTACCTCAAATGAAATGCATATTTGTTCAAAGTCCAAGCACTAAAAGAAGATCCTTCTCTCATCAAGAATTCAAAGTGCTAAAATCAATTGTAGACAATAGGTTTGTTTAGAGTTTCTTGGTATTATTTTGATCTTTATGTTGCAATTAATCAATCTAAAACCCGGTAGCTATTAAAGCTTTGTTAAGGGTTGGATATGGTGTTGCCTTTGCAGGTGCGCTTGCAGGCGGGCCATCTTATTAATAAAATGAATTTATTTTGTGTTTTGTCATCCGATCCTGTTTTGGGTCAGGTGGCGGTGTCTCTTCTTTATGGTGTGAAATATTTGATTGGTTGTTTGATTTCTTAAATTTCCTTAGAGTAATAATTTAATAGCCATAAGAATCTCAAGATACATTCAATAAATTTGTTTAAAGATTTTTTTTGTTAAAAGTAGTCCATTTAATTCTTCTAACATAAGTTATGATTGCTTAAACCGATACTTAAATATTTCACTCTACAACACAAAATTTCAATTTATCCTTATCCTTAAAAATCATGAATCTGTATTGGTGTGACATATAATGATGAACAAATTTTCTTTCGAAATTCAAGTACCTTTTTAACACAATAATGCCACCAATATTATTAAGCTTTAGCCATTCGAATTTGGATTTTACATTGAGGCAATTCTCTAAGTTTCATTCTGACATCATTAGTACCTTCTGACTCATGTTTTCAATGGTTTTATACTAAAAAATTTGTGATTGTTGATAATTTTTTAAGTATTGTGATTGTTGATAATTTATGATAAAATATACCTTATTAAAACTCATAAACTCTGATAATAAGGATAACTTATTAACCGTATTATTATTAGACTCTGATAATAATTATTGAGTATATTGGTTCTTATTTTATGCTTCTTCAAGTGATGAATCTTGATATTGAGTTACAGTAGTGTTTTATTTCTCGTACAAGGTCTCTATATCAACCTTATTTTATTTTTACAATTCATCAACTTTCTATTCATTACCTTTTGATAATTGATCTACCTTTGGTAGACTGATATACTTTTGAACTAGCTACAGCCAACTTATTTCTTTAGAATCATTATAAAAGTATGATATTAGAAGTGAGACCTAAAATTCCAGGGGTATTACCATTTATTTTGGAAGATCAACTGTAAGTGTTTCGCCGGTATAAGTTAAATTTTGATGCACTCATTAGTTCCTCATTGGTTTTTCTCATGCATCATCATAGACAACAGATTCTTGGTTTGAATACCAGCTCTTTCCTCTGTGATTCTCTGCTCTCATTAGAATCTCATTACATGGTAAAACCACTATCTCATTTTCTTGAGTTGTTTGTATCATTTCCTAAACGCTATTTCATAAAATGAAAAGTGCTATAATCAACTACAACAGTTAAAGGTGTGACATAGAGTCACATAATTAAAGGTATATAGTTTTGTTATGACTCATTAATTCATTGGAAAAGTATATAAGCTTGTGATCTTGGATGGTGATAATCTACCCATAATTGACGATGTATAATTCTCTGAAAGATTGCACGATTGATATGGTATACTAGCATGCTTTTGTGGAGGAACAAATCTTTAATGCTGGTGTAACTACTCACCACTGATTCATTTTAGTTTACATAGCACTTGAAGTATTTGCATAATTTGTCACCGATTAAAGTGCTCTTAAATAATGAAATCTGTCCCAATTCACAATGGATAAACTTTGATATCTTATTGCCTTTAGATGATCATTGTTCACTTACATCTGTTTATTATTCAATCTGATCTAATAGTCCTTGAATGTTGATCATATTATTCACTAATTATTTGGGTTGGATTACTATTCTCATTGTCCTTTAGAAACAGCAGTGGCTTGGTATTTCTCTGGTCTATTATTACAAGAACACAACTCTCTCAATATGATCTTGACAATTAAGATGTTGTGAACCCATTTGGAGTGCTTACTTAGCTAAGACAGACTAATTCATGTTTTATGGTTTGAACGTTATGATACATCTAAATCGTACCCTATGATTTCAATTTAGTTTTGAGTATAAGTTACATGAGGTTTCGTGATTCAAGGCTAATTGCATATAGTGGATAAAAGTTGTCTAAGGAGAAATGGAAAGGAGAAACTTGCAATTTTTTAAGGATGATAACTAATGATAGCTCATGTGATTATGGCCAATGTGGATCAGATGCTTAAGATGGTAGAAAAAGAAGTATCACAACAAGGGTAAGAAACCAGTCAGAAGAGGCAACCTATTTTGAAACATCATGGAAGAAACATAACTTGGTACTCTAAAGGTGTCACTATAAGGTCTATCTAAGGATGATGCACATAAAGAAGAAAATATTGGAAATCAATTAATGAAGTTGAATAATCATGATAATAATGAAGGACATTTTTACGGAATATATCTATGAATAATGGGTAGGAGACGAAGGGATGTTCTATCAAGAAGAAAGTTATTTTAAAGGTATTGATGAGTAGAGCGAGAAACATGATTGGTAATGGTCATAATGATGATCTACATATTTTTAAAATGTGAAGGTGTGAAGTTGCATGATGATCAAGTGATAATAAATGAGGGAGATATAGGAAGGAATGTTGCTAGAAATTTTATAAGGATACCTTGAGAAGGATTGTGTACATAGTGACAAAAGAAGTGAAAGTCAATTAATAGAGGTTGTACTTGACTAATTTTCACTTATTGTTTCATGAGTAGGACTTCCCATAAAGTTAAAATAGGTTGTTTCCACAGAACACCTCACATTTAAATTTTTCATGGACAATGATGGTAGTCGTGTTTCCAACTGTTTCAAAATCTAAAATAAGAATCTTTTATGATAAAGAAATCAAATGGTATTGAGATAAAAACTTGACAAACTCGACGAGATAAGAAAATATTTCTGTGGATGAAGTACTAATTGTTAAATAAGTCAACATGGATCAACAAATCCTTGTGCAAGTAAATTAAGCATGATATAAAATTAAATCATGATGAATTAATGTTTATATGCAATTTCATATAGCGGTATTGGATCAGTAAGCCAAAGGGTAAATCGATGTAAATCAAGGAATTTTAATTTTGAAATAGATGATGATGGAATAACTAGTAAATATCTTAAACAATGAATTTCACTAGAATTTCCTTAGGGAAGGAAGAATATGTAACGAGAGATTAAGACCCAAGATGATGAGGCTCATGTGAAATTTAACAATGTACTTAGATGATTATACTGTTGGTGTAAATGATCAACTACCTAGTAGAAAGAAGTGGAAATAATTATTGAAAACTAATTGACAACTTGATGAAAACATATGGACGATCTTTCATGATATCATGGTAGGAGGATAATGATGTACATATGGTTCTTATAGTGTTAATGTATCCATACGATGATAGTGATATGCATAAGTCAAGGTATATTGATATATTCATTTACTACATGATGATAAGTATTTAATGTTGAATACTCATGATGGATATGATATGCATAATGTGGCGTAAGAGTTATGATGTTGTAATATGAGGTTTATTGACGTGTGGTTCATTTATGTGAAGTTATGATATGTCTTTGATGCAAATACATTGATGAGCTAACTTACGATGGTATTTCATGAGGTGAAGCATGTGATAGTTATGTACAAATCTATGATATGCATGAGCATGCAGTTCGTTATTAGTCATAATGTTGCCATTAACATTGATGAATGTTCTCATGATGACATGCAAGACTTGGCATGTGGATTATTTCCTAGGATACTATGATGGTATGGTTAATGCATTGGTTGCATGTTGGAGTGTGATGATTCATAGGACTCCACAAATGGGCCGAGAGGGCTGGTTTATTTGATGATCTCATGCAAGCCCATATGCACGAGGGAGAATAAGTAACACCATATGGGCTGGGGACAAAACTCAGTCAACACTACATATGCTAGTGGTTCCTTTGTCTTGTGTATAGCTCTTGATGGATAGCTCTTGAAGAGCTATGGGACCATCTTGAGGAGGCCAAGTGCCTGATGTTCTAGGCTAGGTGCCTGTTATTGGATTGGGATGCCGAAGTCTAGAAGGGATGTAAAGGAATTCGATGCCTGGGGCTGTGCACCTTAGTAGTTGTGGAGGGAGTGAACCAGCCTTGCAAGATGCCCGACGTCATTGAGTACCAGATCGGATGTCTGCCTTGGGGCAGAGGAGGTCTGAGTTGAGCACGAGCCTTGGGGCTAGCGTTGGAATAGGATATAGATTGGGTCAGGGTTTTGCCTGGTGCCAAAAGTGGGAAAAATGACAGAAATTCCTTGAGATTTCCCAGGGTGTTGGGGACTTTCGAAGCCTGCTGGTTATACTAGTTTAGCAGAGGGTGTTGGCAAGATGAAGTAAATAATAATAAAAACATAACTTCGGGACGAAGTTCCTTAAAGTGGGAGAGTGTGTAATATCCCTCCCCTTAATAATAAATAATAAATAATAAAATAATAATAAATAATAAAATAATAAATCACTTAAATAATAAAAATAATAAATCATAAATGATATTAAAAATATATACAAAATAATACTAATAATAATAAAAATAAATGAAAATGGTTATTCTCTAAATAAGAATAAATAGAAATAACACAAGAAAAGCAGGAAAAAGAAGAAAATAAAACAAGAAAGCTAAAGAAAAGAAATGAAATAAAACAAGAAAACTAAAACATCAAAAGAAAAGTAAAGAAAGCTAAAAATCAAAGTCACATGTAGACACATGGAGTGTGTGCATGTGGTTCCCCATCCAATGTTTGCTCTATTTATTAGAGGGTGAGGAGGATGGGAGGCATTATCTCTTTCCAAGTTTCTATCTTTCATTCTCTTGGGAGAATGGTGTTCTAAGACCTAGGAGTCACTAGTAGTAGTACGTTGATTGAGGGCTTAGGGGTGGCCAGTTGTAGCAAATCCTTGCACAATTGAGCCTACAGTTGGGTGGAGAGTCGTCCCCAAAACCTTGTTGTCATATGGTAGACTTCGATCACAAGTAATATAGGTATGTGCTTATTTGTTTGATTGTAATTTTAATTAGGAAATTAACTTTATATTTAATTTGGACTGTTACAACATAATCATAATAATTAGATTATCTACCTTAGTTAAGCCCACAAAAATAATCTAATAACCCTTCTTCTCTAGTAGCATAAGAATAACACAAGATACCTTATCTATCTCTAGTTGCACTTCATATCTACAAATTCTTCTTTATACATTTCTATTGCTTTCTATAGTTTATTCAATGACTCAAAAAGAAAGTTCATCCTTTGCTTGTTCGGATGAAAAAGGAAATGATTTTAAACAAAAGTAGGGGATTTCCCCAGAACAATAGTTAACTATGTGACATGTGGTGGTCTTTTGGGTGATACTTTATAAAGCTTCTCTTCATCAAAATTACATGGTTTTGTAGCTCAATCAATTGGCCCCTTCATTTTAATTGAGGAAATGGTGCACCAGGTTAAAAACATGAACCCCAATTGTGCCACTTATTTTGGGGATTCTAGTGCTTGATGGAGATGAAACTAAAGGAGGAAGGAGGAAGGTAGTGGAATTTAAGGGGTTAGATTTATTTTTGAGGAAGGAGAGTGGGGAAAAAATGCATCCATCAAAATTAGTGAATGGACACATTAATGGCAGTACATGTATGGTTAACAACTTAGATATTTTGAGCAAGTATTACCTAAGAATGCAATGTATAAATTAAAGTTGTAACCTAGGAAAGGGTTGCATTTTTAAATTGGTTGGTTAATTTATAATTTTTATCTATCTTAGGTATGATAATAAGTGATATCCTCATCATTTAGTTTTTAATCCAATAATTTAATGTGTTGTTATAAGTATGCATCTTATATAAACTATGATTAATGGAGTTGTGTTCCCTTTCAAATAATTTTCATGTTCATGATTTATGGTGATAATATTTATTTCCTAATGGTGAGGTATTATGTCATGGTTCAAAATAATTCATTTTCCTTATTATAATGAGTTGCATTTCAATGGAATGTAACATATGGTTTTATGATGAATGGAGGGTACTCAAGTTTAAGAACGAGTGGTGAAATCCCTAAAACATCATGCCAAAACTAGTTAGCGGTGGATGCATTAAATGAGAATGAAATATGAATGTCGTGATGCATTGTTAAAAGAGATAAGTGATGAGGGGAGTAATGAATCAAGCTTGAAAATTTAAGGAAGTGAGGAGTCAAGGTATTATGATGTTGAGAGAAAGAGGATTGGTGTTAGAAGTTAATAGTCTAGCTAAGTATAGGGAGAGTGGAGGAACATAAGATTTAATGAACACAGTAAATATGTTGAATGAGTTACTGTGAGTGTACATGTTAAGCACACAAAACCATTATGAAGCCATAAATATTGAATTATTATATTTATATTGTTATATTATTATGTCAGATAGAGCCTTTCATTACAATTGTGCCCTTTATCTCCTATATATACATTAAGGAGACTTAGCCTTAGGATGATCTCATCTTATTTTTTGCATTGGATTCATTATAAAAGTATGTTTAGTACTCAAAATGGATCGTTTTCATTTACCATTTATCATTTTTAGGGAACTTGGATAATTACTTTTGGTATAAGAGCCTATGATTTTAGTGTTTTTCTCCTTGAATCAAGAGATCATGTGATATTTTCTCTAACTTGTTTTTTTGGAATCTCTAGAAAACAAAATTTTGAGAAGAACAAGGACAAATAATGAGCCACATATTCTCAAAATTTCGAATCTTGGTTGGAAACTCTTTTTTAGATATAGCTTATGGAAATTATGGTTTGTGACTAATCCTAAAATTAGACTCAATTGGTCTCAATTTAGTCATTTTTTTATTTTCATTGTAGCGTTTTTCTAGGATGTTTCAGATAGTGAAATTTTGTGGAGAATAAGATAAATATCATAGTACAGGTGGTCAATATTTTATATTATGTTTCATTATAGTTTTAGAGATATAGTCTATGTAAGATAAGGCTTATGACTAATCCTAAAACTAGCTTGAAACAACCATCTTGGGTTTTTCACTATAATTTTTTTTTTGAAGTTCCAGACTTTCTAATTTATAGAATATTTAGGAGACATAGTTAATTACATGTGAAAATATTTCATATATTTTATCATTATAGTTTATGAGATATATCTTGTGGAATTTAGGGTTTTTTTCTATAAAATTTATTTAGTGAAGATTCAGACCGTGAAATTTTCAAGACTTTAAGAAATCACATTATGGTTTCGCAAGCCAAAGACGGGCTCAAATTTTAGAAATATATCAATTCTACAAATGTTATTCATCCTAACAATTTCCAAATTAAGGTTTTAAAGGTACACAACATATAAATGGCATAACATTTGATTAGAAGATCTATTTTTAGGTGATTGAAAACTGTGATAAAGAGGTGTACTATTATTATTTTATCATATTGAAAAGGTTTTTACAAGAAACACTACCCATACAAAATCAAACATGGAATCTAAAGAAAGTGAACACTCATAAAACAATTTTCCCTAATTAAAGAACCAAGTTGATGAAATGGGTCATACTATGTGGAAATAAGTGGATTTATCACATTATCAAGAAGTAATTAGAAAACAAAATGGAAAAGAATATTGATGAAATGGAGAATAATATAGATGAAATTAAAAAAGAAATAAAATCCATCTAGGAAGAAATAGATAATTTAATGAGCTCCATGGAAAAATTTCTCTTAGGGAGGCTTCCTAAAGGGGATATGGAAATCGAAATAAATCATGAAAATAAGGAGAACAATTGTGTTGGGATTCAATCACATATGGGGAGTATTTTATTGCATACGGGGACAAAATATATTGAATCAATTAATCATGATTATTCATCACTCCAAGTTTTCTACATCAAAGGTTCAATTTGACACTAAGAAACTACTACATTCCAAAGATCAATATGAGGAAGTTAGATGGTAAGGATCATATAACATGAATATTTCAAATGGAGAAAAACTTATATCTACACCAAGTTTCGGTCTTACAAAAGGTAACTGAAACAATTTGTATGGTATTAATGGACTTGTGAAAGGAAAAATGATTCTATTGTATCATGGTCCATTTTTATCAACAGATTGATCGCGCATTATGGGGATATTAAGAGAAATAAATTTTTATTCAATTGGTACATATTTAACAAAAAAATCCAATTACAAAGCACATTTCGCAATTACAAAATTTGAGTCTCATTATAAAGAACATTTCAAAGGATAGTTTCTTAGGCCTCTTTATGGGAACTTTAAAAGAAAACATCCAACATGAAGTGTGTTTTTTTTTAATGTAAATCCTTAGAGCATGCTTTTAGTCTAACAAGGAATGTAACACACTCAGTATGACCCCTATGTGTATTTAACATAACATGTTTAGGATGTTGATATGAGAAATATTTTGAGGCCTGTGTGCCCATGCATACACACACACACACACACACATATATGAGGTTTGTGAGCCTATGTGCTAAACTTCCAGTGAACCTAGCTATGAAAATATGTAATTACACAAATATTAATAAAAATACCTCACAATTACAGGTCAAGTTAGACAAGAGAATATGGGGGCTTAGGACTCCATGAGTGAGAAAGGGAGCTAAGGGTTAAGTGTTTAGAACCTTAAGCCTAGGTGAATAAGACATTATTAAAATAAGCATAAAGTTAAAAGTTTACATGTCTTATCCTAAGTCATTAAAGTGACTTAATTGAGTGCCACTTGTCATGTTTGGCACATACATATAAAAGTCAAAACTTTAGTGTTATTCAATAACTTTAGAACTTTAGAACTTTAGTGCACTTCCCAGGAGAAGAGAGGAGTGTGACCCTTTGATATTGTTACTCTCTTTATCCTAGGTGGATCTTGATGTGGATTTCTCTTTGTGTCCTTGGATTAGGCTAGGACCGTAAAGGGAGAAGTATAAAGATTTGTTTCCCTGGTAAGAGGACTAGAGGATACCTAGAAATCCTTGAGGGTAGTTAGAACTCCTAGAGCCACATGACTATAAAATTCACTAGCTAGCCTTTGTTGGAGCCTTGGAAGGGTGGTCGCATAACTTGAGGAAATATGGGTACAAAGAAGGGGGTGAACTACCTTGGGTTGTCTAAGCTGATGAGGGATGAGAGATTATAGGTTGGAGGTTGTTGGAGTTTTGTAACTTGGAAAGCTACCTTATTGGTGTGATTTATGGACCTTAGTTGGATTTAGGAAGCCTCTTCCCTGGTGGAGTCATAGCCCTAGCTCAAGGGTGGCCCATTATCGAGATATTATGAGTGTGGTCTATGGCTAGGTGGAACATATTAGGTCTACAACTAGTTGGAAATGCATTTAAAAGATAAGTGTTTCTTCTGGTCTTTTTATGTTTTCATTGTATTTAATTCATGTATTTACACATGTTGTTTATGATTAATGAAAATATATATGTGCATCATGCTTCATGGTTATGTGTATGTCTGCAATACATGGTAGTATGCACTAGGCATGCATGAAAATGTGAATACTTAGCATGATGGCTGATAATGGATCCATATTGGGCATTTTATTTTTCTGTTAGAGGTATATGAACTAAGTTTACAAAAAAAAATTGAGAGCTCTAACTTACATAGTAATAAGCACCATTGAGTGGTTGGGGGTGTTACAAAATGGTATCAGAGCAAAGGTTACAACACTTAGGTTGTATAGGTTAGAACGTCACTTGGAGAGGATAAGATACAGGTTTCTTGCTAACTTTTTGACAAAATTCCCAAGGAGAGGAGATGGAAAAATTAGAGACTCAATAACATATCAAAATCAATCAAGTTTAAATAGTAGAAGAGATGCAAAATTCACAAGTTTTAAAATTAAAAGCTACAAATTGGTTTTATTGAGAAGGATTTTGATTTTTAGAACCGACCATGGAAGAACGATTTCAAAATGGGGAGAAACCCGCAATTGTGGGTGAAAAAACACTTAATGAATTGGATAGGTATGAGAGTTAATTTGACAAATGTAGGCTTGAATTCAATGAATAAGTGGGTTAAGCCTTAGATAGACATTGTAAATTTCATGCATCCATAAATTCTAGGAAATGGACTTAGTAACATAATTTAAAATATATTTGCAAAAACTATAAAACAATGGAATTATGTATTAATTATGTAAGAAAGGAGGTGGTAATGTCGTGCAATAGTGGAGTGAACAGATGAGCAAATAATTGATAGGTGACAATATGAGGTAAATTCAAAATGGAGCAACTTAAAAATTTGTTAATAACTTTCAATCTTGATTCCAATATGAGTTGTTGGATTAAGAGGATATCCATCGTTCGATTCACTAGATGTAAGGTATTTTGTTACCAAGTTCACATATCTGTTTTCAATATCTAATTTCACCATCATATCATGATCACCCTCCATCATTGGATCCATTATGGCTCAATTTTTTATTTGAAAAGGGGAACTTCCAAACCCAATATGGATCTCTGTAATTAGATTGAGTTAGTCGTGGCTGTCAAATCTATTGAAATATAAATTTAAGACTAACTATCATGCAATTTGAAATTTGATATGGATTGTGAATCATTGATCTACTTTGATGTCAACAATCAGATCTTACAGTTGTGCAACTCCCTTACCTAGGGAAAAAGGTATAGAATGGACCCTGTATATCACCACAACCATTATTAAAATAAGCCTAAAGTCAAAGTGCACATGTTTTAATCCCAAGTCATTAAAGTGACTTACTTGAGTGACACTTGTCATGTTTGGAACGTGCACATAATAGTGGGAACTTTAGTGTCATTCCATGACTCCATTCAATCATTCTTACTATTTGTACTATTGCACTTCCTATAGGAAGAGAACATTTCGGCCCTATGATACTATGACCCTCTTGATCCTAGGTGGATTTGGTTGTGTACTTCTCCTTCAGTTGCCTTTGGTTAGGTTAAAGCCCCAAATGGAGAAGTATATAGATAGGTTTCCCTGGAGTGAGAACTAGAGGTACTTGGAGACTTTTAAGGGTAGTTGGAACTCCTAGAGCTACAAGGCTCTAAGAGCCATCAAATGGTTGTGTTGGAGCCTTGGAAGGGTAGTGGTATAACCTAAGGGATTTTGAGCATAAAGAAGGAGGTGAACTACCTTGGGTTATGTAAGCTAATGGGGGATGGGAAATTATAGGTTGGAGGGTATTGGATTTTGGTACCTTGGTCAATTACCTTGTGAGTGTGATTTTTGGACCTTATTTGGCTTTAAGAATCCTTTTTTCGTAGTGGAATCATAGCCCTAGCTCATGGGTGACCAATTGCTAAGATATTATGAGAAATGTGGTCTATGGCTAGGTGGATCATATGATATATGCAACCAAATGGTGTTTCATTTAAAAGATAAGTTTTACTTATGATCCTTTTATGTATCCATTGTGTTTAATTCTTGTATTTGTGACATGTTGTTTATGGTTAATGAAACTATAAATATGTATCATGATTCCATGGTTATGTGTATGTGTGCATACATGGTAGTATGAATTGTGCATGCAAGATAGAGAAGATAATTAGAATGTTGGTTGATATGGTTTTTTTGTAGGCTAATGCCCACAAGGAAGTTGAACCAGTGAACTATCATAATGAGTGCCTTAATAGTGCACCCATTCACCATCAATTCAAATCCCCATGGAACATGTTGGTTGATATCGTGGGGGATTCACTCAATGAAACTCTGACATATCACGTGTATTCATGGAATATAAATAGTACCCTCAATTTGACTACATATTGGAAAATACCTCCAAATTACATTAATTAACCCCTTGCCAATACGAACCCAATATACCTTCCCAATTTAAAAAGCCCCTACTTTCACTATATATTATAGTATCAATTTTTTCATTAACAAGTTTTATACCCCTTTATATTTTTTCATTAACTTTCATGTCCATTTTTTATACCTGCCAATATAAAAAACCTTTACCCCTATTATATGCTCAATATATTATGTCATTTTTTCCTCAATATATATCCTCTAATGAACTCACGTGGCATGGTATTTCTCCCCTAGTGAATCCCTCGTGATTGATATTGGAACCATATTAGGTATTGTATTTTGTGGTGTTAGAGGTATATGAACATGTTTTAAGGAAAATTTTGAGAGATCTAGTTTGCATAGATAGTAATATGCCCCATTGGGTGGCTAGGATGTCTACAAAGAGGTATTAGAGCAAAGGTTACAAGACTTAGGTTATATAAGTTAGAAATTCACTTGGAGGAGAAATGTAAAAATTTAGAGATTTAATCACATATTAAATTAGATCAAAGTTAAATGGAAAAATAGATGCAAAAGGTATAGGAAGAACTTAGCTACAATGTAGGTACAAGATTGTCAAGGGGGATGTTTCACAAGTCATCCATAATTAGCTAGTGGAGTGGAGAGTGCTAGTGTTGGAGGTACCAGTACTAGATGTAGTTGTTTCAAACACATATATAAGCATCGCGGATGTCGGTTATGAGACAAAGACAAATCCCGAGATTAGCGAGATCAATGGTTATCTGGGTGGGAAGACCACAGTTTGAACAGAGACTCAGTAGAATCCCCCACCCAAAGAAACATAACAACAACATCCATTCATACCACCATGGGATCTAGAATAGGCAAACATAATGATAGGGAAGGAAAAGAGGCCCTTGATAGGCTAATAGAAAAGAGCTGGGAAGAAGATGAATGCCACTAAGCCGACTAACCTTATCCTCACAGACAATGATATCGAGAGGTTAAACACATAGATGAAAAAGTTGTTTGAGTAAGGGATTATGCCCCTCGTCACAACTATCATATAGGAAACTCAGGAACAAAAGGAATAATAAGATCACACACTACAATAGTTAGAGCAACAATAACTAATGATGGAGGTCTCAAAGCTCACAACACTGAAACCCAGTGTGCTAGAACCAATAATGGTCACAGAAGAAACAAATGCACCCCATGTTCTAGAGATTCACATGGAACCATTGCAATCCTCATCGACCTCTTTAGAATGACATACTCTCACCTTTCCATTGGTCGCAATTCATTTTGCAGACATTGAAGTTCAACAGTAGATGCATGTTTTTCCATAGGTGGACTTAGTTATCTCCCATATTCCCATGTATGTACTTAATTCCTTAAAATATTACATTTCCTAAGAAATATAGGCCAGAGCCTAGTCAATACTCACAGATTTAGTCTATTTGACTACAGAGCACCAAACGTTGCAGGAGGAATAAGGCCAAATACAGGAGGCCAAACAATAAGTAGATGCTAGAGAAGAGATGCTTTAATGGGTTGTTGAAGCTGTATATAAAAAAATTATCAACATTTTTATGGTAGTAGATATTCCCGTGGAGGAAAAATTATCAAATATTGAACACGTGGTTCATGGTTTCGAGGCATGGATAAAATAACTATAGTTATAGATTAAAATTTTTACCCCTTCCCAAGGATCTTGAAAGAAGAGAGAAGGAGAAGACCACAATGAAGTCCCTTAATAGTTCCTATGAGATCAAGAAGGAATGCACTCAGCTATATGATTCAGGGGTTAAACTATAGTAATGATTGCAAGACAAGGCTAAAATAAAATATCTCAGGGTGAAGATATTCCATGTCGAACAATAGAATCAAACCATTCACAATATTCTACTCTCCATACCCATATATAGAACCGAGCCACAATGTTGAAAAGCACCACTTTAAGGTAACAAATCAATCAGTGGAAGGTAGAACAGTAACAATTAGCACAAAAAGTAGAGATGCTACAAGAGGAAGCCAAGCAAGTTACTCATGACCTTGTTTTTACTCAGAGCTTGGAATACAATATGATAATTTGTTATGAACTGTTCTTCCAAGCTCCCTTGGTACATTAGACATTGTTGTTAACATTCGGGCTATGGAAACCTTTGAGAAGTTTATGACCAAGACTATAGATGCCCTCCCTTCCCCCAATACACAACAACATGAGAGTGGCTCAGGGAAAAGCCACAAATAGTTTTGGGGATTATTGGGTCATAGAAGAGTCAAAGGAGGCGATTTGGAAACGAAGGGGGCTTGGAGAAAAAAAAATGATTTTTTCTTAAGTATGGAAGCATTGCATGGAAAGGAGTAGATACCATGAGTAGAAGACCACACATATGCTCGACATACCATGTAGAGGCTTGATGAATGGATTCTCAATGAGGGGAGGCACAATAATTCTTTTATACTACAATAAACAAAGTATCTACCAACAATGTAGGGTAGTTAGACATGGGGTGAGGTGGCATATTTTCCCTATAATGGGGTGACAGATAGTTGAGGAGGGAACATGTGAGAATGGAATATTTGGGTGGGATGGCATGCTGAATTTTAAAAAGATTCCCTATGCCAGTTTTAGGAAACCTTTACATTAAAAATGGATGATTCTTGCTAACCAAGGGTTCCAAAGTCTATTCCCAATTCTATTCTAGTGCTTTACTAAGTTTTTGTGTTGATCTATCTAAGTACTCTATCCAAGCATACTCTGCCTATTTTGTACATTTTTAAGTCTAATGAGGAACAACATGAGGATCTCTAAGGCGATTTTGGTGTACACATTGTATGGTTTTGAATTTTATGGCGTTGACCAGAGGTATAAAAGAGCATTTGTTTTTTTATACTTCTATTGCTAAACTTATGTATTGTATATAAATATTTATTGATGGTTAATCTAAATAAAAGAGGTCAACAAGGGTTTTAGCCTAAAATATGTGTTTTTCATGGATGGAATTCGAATCGACATGGATATTTTTGGAAATGTATCTATTTTGGTTGTTGTGTATATTTAGACCATTGTATAAAGAATGAACCCAATTTTTGATGTTCTTGTCAAATTTCTAGTTTGCATATACATTAAAGGGATTTTGTAGGATGATTTTCTTGTCTAATTTGTTGTACATGTGTAATTGATATGATATAAATAAGTTTAGAATATCAAATGTGCATGGCAAAAGTTTGGAATATGTGTGTTGAAACCATGGGAATTTTTGTGACACCCTATAATGGAAATAGTCTAGGTTGGGTCTTTGTAAGTCAAGATAGCTTCCTATTCCCCTGACTCCTTACACAACCTACATAACTTTTTCAATCCCATTGCATACCTCAGGTGAGAGCTCACCTACTTGCAGGTGTTTCCAGTGCCAGTATCCTTGGTGGTTTTGTTGGAAAACTCCTAAACCCTAGGTCCTTTTCCCCTCTACTGCTAATGGGCTGACCATTGGTAGTTTATGGGCCCAAGGTTTTTGTAACCATTGGTTTTTCGTTTGGAATTTGATGTAATATACATGATTTAATGACTTGATGACTCAATTGTAACATGCATTTTGACCAAGATAAATAGATCTATTATGATCTAGTTTTCTCGATTTAAGGTTTCTAGGATTATCATGTTGTTTTGTTAGTTTGTGTTATATTATTGCTAAATAATGATTTTTTCTATTATGGTTTAATCCTTGAATTTTGCATATGGACAATAAGGAGTGAGGGAAGGCGTTACAAAAGAAGCTTTTAAAGTGGAGATTTTTTTTTAAATTATTAACCAAATTTGTTTACAAGTACAAGATAGAATTAAGAAATCTCAGGAAATGTACAAGGTCTGCGATGATTAACACAAAACCAAGAAAACATTCAAGGGGGGAGATATAATTTGGTTATAAATAAAAAAATAAATACTCTAGGATCAAGTAAGAAGATCAAGGATCTACAGTATAGTTATTTTTAGGCATCAACAAAGGTGGGTGATAATTTTTATAAACTTGGTCTACTCCCATACGTGTGCATTTACTCAATAGTGAATGTGGAAAATTTGAAACTCTATGAGCCTTCCATGTTGGATGAGGAAATTTAGTATGAACTACCTACCATAGAGAACATAGCATTAGAAGCTCAAGTAGAGTTGGTAGAAGATATAATTTTTTAATAAGTTCAAAGCAACCGAACATGGGCAACATGATCTTTGGTAGATTAGGCTAAAAGGATAACTTCTAACAAGGAAAAATGGTACTCTAGGGAGAAGGTAGAGGAAAAATTTTCCCACATCACTTAGTAAAATGATTTTGGGACCAAAATTATCTCTAAATGGATAGGTATGATCCAAGATGGATCATTATATAAATTTTCATCTATATTGGTCCTTTATGTGTGGAAGAACTATAGGAATTGACTTACATGACCCATTTTAGTGGTAGGTCTTATTTTGGATATTTGGAGTTTAGAATCTTCTCGATCCATTTCAAGACATAAATAGGCACCTTTTTGGGTCGAAAAATTGTGAGCATAGCTCCCATCCTCTCAATGTTGTTCTACATGTTGATAACTTTCTAGTGTTATGACAATGACCTCAACTAGAGCTCGTATATTGAAGTGATGCCTCTTTAGAGTTGACCTACCTTGTTGACTACCATGGTACCAAGCAGATGCCACATTATCCCCATTACTTATACATGTGGAGCTATTCATGTATGGAATTTTAAGAGGATTATATAAGGTCCATAATCTAAGATTAATTGAGGGTTGATGGTGCAACAACATTAACGTGAAATTGTTGTCGGGCTATGTTAAATATTTGACCAGTAGGATGAGAAGGGGTTCCATTATTTTAACATTCTATGTGTTCCATATTTGAGTAGAGCATACACAAGTGGGATTCGAGAGTATAATAGAGGAAAAATATTATGTAGTATCCATTAAGGCAACAATGTCAAAGGAAACTCCATAGTGAGTACCCTTTTATTTCTATTGCCAATCTCCTAACTAAAGAAAAGAGAGAAAAGCACATGCCTCAAATTCTACCTAGGTTTTCTCTCATTTTGTGTTTTTTATGATACATCTTATGTTCTTTTGTGTGGATGGTGTGTTCATTTTCATCTTCTTTATCTTTTTTTTTAGCTATTTTCTTAAATTTGAGCAATAAACTAGTGATAATAAAACTTAAGAAAATAAACCTACATTATAATTTGTTTTAGCAAAATACATGATATGTTGTGATAAATTATTCTAAATGAATATCCATCATAGTTTATACATCATATTTTTTTCTTCATGTCATTAGTGATGAACAACTAAAACTCCAAGTTGGTGTGTTGTATTTGGATAAGGAGCATTGGTGATGACAACATAATAACAAGTGCATAGAAGGGGTACACTACCTCAAACCATTTTATGGATATTTGAAATTTATACTCATATTTTGGGGATGGTGACCAAGTTATTCAACCCAACATGGAAAACTTTATTTCTTCCTTTAAGAAATTGACAACTAGAATATAAGGTGTGACTAATAATTCTAGAAAGAGTATTTTATTAATGGTCTCAAGGAAGAGAGAAAGTACAATTCTTGATGTCTCACCCAACTGCCTATTTGGAGGCCATCAAGATAGCAATTTTTTTTTACGAGTGGTGGTCACTACCTATAACAAATTTCCCATTTGTAATCCATAACCATGTCCTCTTTTTATGACTCCTCTAATTCCCTTTTAACCCCTTTGGGTCCACAAGTTGATCCCAACATACCAGCTTCTCAACCTTTACTATCATCCTATCACTAGGATGAATATTTGTCAAAAGGGATAAATGTAAGGAAAACAAGTTATTTCTCATAGACTTCAGTGCATTGGACATGTTTCAAGAAATTTTGGAGGAATGCACAACCAAGCTAGATTCAATAGAGGTTACACTTGTTAAAATACCCACTTAAGAGATAAATTTCAAGAAACCCCCTTGACATTAAAATGATGAAGATGTTTGATATTGTTGCTATTTGTTGTGGATCTTGTGTTTGACACTCTACCAATGCCCAAAATTTTAGCCCCAAGGTTTAGCTTAAGTGGTTTAGAGTTAAACTTGAAGGTCTTTGATATTGTTGTTGATCATAGAAGTTTCGTGCTTTCATTCCAAGTAAGAAATGAGAGAGAAAAAAAATTATGTATTAACATTTTGATGTGGAGAATATGAATCATAAATAAAATATTTCAATGTCAACTATATATATTAAATTTGTGAGAATAAAAAAATTATTATAATTAAAATATGTATTTTTCAAAACTAGTATAGATCCATCTTAACTCCTAAACTACCAAAAGTCAAAATAGATAAAATATATGAAAGTGCAAGTATTTCCTCAAATTTTACACTCAAAAACAAATTTACACCTTATAAAATTTGACCTTTAAACACTTAATAAATCATAAATTAAATAAATCTATACAGATTATAAAATATTAAATTTATATAAAATTAACATATTCATCTCTTAAAATTTCCATGCTATGTAATATTGATTTGTGGATTTAATTTTCGAGTAAGTAATATTGGTTTATTGATTTTAATTGGTTATGGAATAACCTGCGTTATATTTTTGTAAAGGTATTAAATTTGTGTAAAAATTAAACATATCTCTTAAAACTTACTTTACTGGTACGTAATTGTTTTGGTTGTTGAATAATATGGGTTTATCGAACTTTGCCTACAGAAAAGCAGTAGTCTAATGTTTATGTTTTTTGTTTTGGAAGTTATAGAATTTCTAATTTGACACAGATTTTTGTAAATCTAAATAAAAGCAGTAAAATTTCATAATTTTAGGTGATTTAGAGATTTTCGATGGTGTTGAATTTATTTCCACTATCAAAAACATGATTAAACACTGCATCTATATAATTTTTTGAAATTTTTTACCCAAATTTCGATATTTTTACCCATCCCAACATTCCTCGCCTCGGAGACGGCTCCTAATGAAAAGAAACGTTACAACGGCGATGAAAATGAAATTACAGGGTGATCATTCGCGGAGAGCTACAGGGAAAGGCGTGCATAACGGCTACAGCTTACCCCACCCTGACAATAGGGAAAGACGCCCATCTCTACGTCTTCAATAACGGCACTTCCAATGCCACTGCCAGCAAATTTATTGGCTTCCTCTTTTCGCAGTCCTCTGCAATAAATAAATGAGTTCTATAATATCTGGATATGATTATTATAATCAAATCTTTGCAATCTGTCAAAAGCTCGCTAAGATTTTCGTCGTGTCCTCTCGACGTTAGTTGGGGCTGAGATTTTGAATGTTTGTAGTATTATCAGTTGCTCACTTTTCCAATCGAAACACGCGTTCTGTATTCATAAACACATGTGGTATCTGCATTCAACATCAGGTGATCAGTGGATCGTTCAGTGCAATGTGGATTTTGCAGTTGATTTTTGGGTCATCGTCTCATGGTGGCGCAGTTCATTGGTGGAACAATAATGGAGTTATGAATAATGGTTGGAACTTGTCACATCAACAATATTGTGGATTTTGAGTTGTCTGTCAGTTGGTCAGTTTTCAAGACGAGTGGAATCTGCATTCGACATCAATGTGAACTTTTTGCCCATCATCTCATCAATGGTGGAACAATACTGAAGTTAAGAATAATTTTCTACCTTTAATAAGTGTTTAGCTGTACTTGGGGATTTTGAGTTGTCTGTCAGTTGGTCAGTTTTCAAGACGAGTGGAATCTGCATTCGACATCATGCGATCAATTGATCGTTCAGTGCAATGTGAACTTTTTGGCCATCATCTCATCAATGGTGGAACTTTAATAAGTGTTTATCTGTACTTGGGGAGCTTGTCACCTTCAATAACATTGTGGAGTGTGGACTTTGAAGTTGGCCTGCTGGCCTATTTTCATCCTCCACTCAGCCTGCAGAGTGCACTCTTTTTAACAGTGCAGTTCTCAGTAATATCATGTCATTTCGTGAAGGGCTTTCGGTGGGATCAGATAAGACTCTGCCGCAGAGTACGATTTATTTTCTAAAATAAAATCGAAATTCGTATTTTATCACTTCCGAGATATAAAGACCAAACCAATAATAAAATTGAGATGCAAGGTTCATGATTCATATGAGAGAGAAAAGGAGACGCCACTAGCTTTAATGGGGGCTGGTTTTATTGGATTGTTTAGGCGAAAGGGCTTGAAAGGTATGATCGCCATAGGATTGATGAGGGATCGATGGAAAACGACCTTAAAGGAACTGTGTCAAATATACTCTGACAAATGACAGAAAGGAGTTATTAATGCTGCATGAACATGAACAGTGTTAACTTAGAATGTTCATGATGAAAAAAAGACAAGCAAGATACTCGATGAGTAGGCGCAGGGTTGGAAAATAATAGATTTAGTTGATGAATCGCCTAATTCAGATTGAAGAGTTGGAAGAGATTGTGAGATTAGGGAAAGGGTTGGAAAAGAATAGATTAAGTTTGAAAAGGATGATAGGGTTGGAAAAGAATAGAGTAGATGAATAACCTAATTTAGATTGAGGAGTTGGGAAGATACTGTGTGAGAATGATGTTTAAAGCATAATATAAGTTGGGAATTTGATAAACGATATGCAAATATTAAGAAGTATAAATATAGTTGAGAAATAGTTGATATATAAAAATGAGTTTTAGTTGAGTATTAGGTTTATTTATAAAAGTATTTAATTAGATTTTTTAATTGAAATGTTAAGTTTTTTTGAGCTAAGATGTTTTGTTAATTCTTTTTAATATATTTATTTAGTTTAAATATTAAATCTAAATGACATTAGATTTATTATAATTTTGAATTTATCATTAATTGCCTTTAGGTGCAAATTTTTTATGGAGTTTTTCCTATCTAAAAATAAGTTTTCAACTAAAGGGACTTGATCCCCTTTACTTATAATAGATCCGGGGTCTTTATTTTTCTTTTGTGTATGTGTGTGGGGCCATGTGTCAACTCCATATTGAGCACAAAAGAAATTACACAGCTTGCTCAGATAGAAATACATACCATTTAAATGTTTTAATCATAAGAAATTGTGTACTCATATAATATAACTTGATATTGACATATTTACTTAAGATGGAATTGGATATCTAATTTATGGTTGACAATAAAATATTTTTTTTGTTATTAATATTGTTTTTAAGTGTCATATGTCAACTTTGTTTTGAGCAAGGAAGGCATTATATATCTCCCTCATATTATGATACCTTTCAACCCAATAAATAAAAATGGAGTGAATGCAGCTAATGAAATAGAAGTAAATGAAATATGTTACTAATTAAATACTATTCAAAGGAGTAGAGGAACAAGATTGAAAAATGCAACTAATAATAATTAAAGCCACCCAACTCCAACTCCTAAAAGTGAAATAGCCTAAGTGCAAAAAGAACTTCCCTATTAAAAACCTAATAAGCAACCAAATTGAAACGAAATAAGATTACACATTGGAAAGAGAGAGAATTATCCCTCAACTAAAGCACATGCATTGTCAAAGATCTTGAGTAATAAAGCTCACTACTTAATTCTAGGAATTAGGCTAAGATAAGTGAGAATAAAAACCATAACACAATGAAATGCCCATATGATAAAATCTTTAGACCCACAACCACCAAGAATAATGGGCAAGAAGAAAAGAGTCCCATGGCCAGACATAACTTTACAAGAGTATAAAAATACTACTAAATAATAGTTTTTTTATTGACATATGAAATATTTTAATAAGATGGAAGAATATATTTCTCTATGAACAACTAAAACTCCAAGTGGGTGTGCTATATTTGGATAAAGAACTTTGGTGGTGATAACGTAATAGGAAGGCATATGAGAGGTACATCACTTAAACCCATTTTTTGAATATTTGTGATACTCATATTTTAGGGATTGTGACCATGTCATGCCAAACTATCATCATAGAATATTTTAATGCTTCTATTAAGTGGTTCATAATCATCATAGAAGGCCTGATTGATGGTTCCTGAAGGAGTGTTTTATCAATGGTCTCAAGGAAGAGAGCAAAGTACAAGTCTTGATATCCCACCCAACTACTTGGTTAGAGGCCTCCAAGCTAGAAAGAAAGGCAAAGGTGATAGTCATTGCCTAAAACAAATCAACCAATTCTATTCCACAACCACATCCCCCTTATGTACCTCCTCCACATCACTTTCAACACTTTCATGTCGACAAGTTAACCCTAACATAAACAATACAACATCAACTTCTCAACATCTGTTATCATTGTGATGAAAAATTTGTCACAAGGCCTAAACATAAGGAATCAAAGTTATTTCTCATAGATATCCCTCGATTATACTTATTCTAGGAAAATTTTCGAGAAAGATATCACCAAGCTAGATCTAACTGAGACTACATCTATTGAAATATCCAATTAGAATCCTTCTTACTAATAAACTAAATTTTCCCTTTATATTATTTAAAGAACTATAATTCCATTAGATACGTCAAAATAATGAAACTAATTATTTAAATTGAATAGAACAACAACTTATCATTTCATCAATTGTTTTTTTTCCAAAAAAAAAATCTTAATTTTATTAATGAAAATAAAATTACATGTTGCATATGTTGAGGCGCATTACATCTGCAAGTCAATGACTGTAGATCAGAAGTTCAATGAATGCAAACTCATGTACAATATGGGAGAAAAACATGCTTTTCTTCCATTTTTCCTTCTCAACCTTGCGCCACTCCCCTTGAGACGACATCGAAGATACAAGTGCAAGCGAATTGTCAGCTTCAGGTTGAGGATTGTCCTTATCAAAATCAGAGTTGTCTGATGTACGTAGTCATTTGGATCCACTGGAATCCATTGTATCTGGTATCTTTGCCGGTCGCAATTCCATAGGATCTTGTGGAATTAACTCATGTACTTCTGGTTCTTTGTCCGTCTGATTGTTCGCATTGGGTATGAGATCTTCCACATCAAATTCCTCCTCCTCATCAGAGTCTTGTGGTGGAAATTGCCAACCCTTGGGTTGTTTCCATGTTTTCTTCTTTCTTTGGATAACTTTTTTGGCTTCAGGGCACGTATTTTGCAGGTGTCATGTTTTCCGGCAAATTCTGCGTCTAAATGTTGTATTTTTATAATCTAGTATATGTGTCCATCATTGTTGTTTGTGATTCAATTGTATGTGATCTGGTAGGCCTTTGTTGAGATCTACTTCCACACAAATTCATGTGAAAGTGAAAACTCTTTCCTCCAGTCTTTGTGTGTCTGTTTTAATATATCTCCCAATGGTGTTGTTGATACCATAAAAGACCTGTTGGTCCCAAAAATGTAATGGGAGATTGTGCAAACGAACCCAAACTGGCATCCTGGAAACAATCATAGTATTTGCATCGAATTCTGGAAACCATGGTGTGATGAAGAGGCCCGTGGATCCCTAGAACCATGGTCCTTCCTATAGTATAATGTCTCTTGCCTCTGATGAAGGGAATTTCACAATGAAGAACCCCTTGGAATAGAGCTGAATTTCACACTGAACAGTTTAGTTTGTGAATATCCAATGAATGAGTTCAACGGGTTTTGGCTAGAAACAATTTGATAATAGCTTGTGATTCAAATGTATTAAAATGCTCATATGTTTATGATATATTCATTTCATCCATTATTAAATAGAAAAAGAAATATATTATTATATTACTAAATCCATATTATATATAATTTTCAATAAAATATTATTATAAATCTTGAAAAATAATATAAAATGTAAAATTCCAAATAGAAAGATCTTTCATTAAATAAAATAAGATTTCCAATAAAATAAAATTTGTACACTCACTTCAAAAAATAAATAAATACACCTTCAATGCCAATTTACTACATATCACCTTCAATGCCAATTCACTACATATCATTATCTCTCGCTAAGTAAAACTCACAAAAATAAGAATCACTGAAACATTATTCTCAATCATTTACCAATTCAATACCATCCAGTTTGTATTAAATATTCATCAATTCAATACCATCCAGTTTGTATTAAATATTCATCATAATTTGTAATTCAATACCATGCCATTTGTATTAAATATTAATCATAATTTGTAATAAATATTAATCATAATTTATAATTAGTTTTAGGAAAAACATCCTTGTCTTTGAAACATCCCATGACTTACCCCTCCCATAAAAATCATGATCATGAAATCTCATTCATCTATGGGAACTAGTTGCCAAATGTGCATGCTTACTGTAATCGACTTACATGGAAGTATGAAACTGAAAAAACCAAATGAAACGCAAAAGAAGTCAGAGGCTTGTGTCACACGTCCTAGTCAGAGGCTTGTGTCACACGTCCTAGGACCGACCCTGTGGTCAAGGCTTTAAAGAAAAAGCATGTGTCTGACCTCATAAAAATTTCTATTGCGTTAGCAGAAGCCTCGAGAACGCCGATGGATATCGGTGCAAAGCTAAAATAACACACAAAATCCTTTCCCTTTCGCCCACCTTGTGAAAAAATACGCATCTTGTGATAAAATACGGGTGATTTGTTGTGGGCGTTTTGATTGACTCATATTCCCTGACGTTCTTTATATTTTTTTGGATTTGTTTATACAGCCCACTGCTATAAAAGGAAGACATGCGAGCGGATCTTCGTACAGAACAGAGATTATTTCGCCGTATTTGGTTCTGCGTGCAGAATGGGATCATCGGCTCGACGGGTTCTGATCCATGCCATAGCTCTCGCATGGCTGTGGTTAAACATTTCTGCTGTTACGCGGGCTTCCCATGTGATGCTTACTGTTAACCCAACGAGCACAACGAGCACAAGCGTTGAACAGCGGTATCGCACAGCCTACCATTTTCAGCCTCAGAAGAACTGGATGAATGGTTTGCATATTCCATACTATTTCAGATTTTACATTTAAGATTTCTGTTTTGGGATTTAAACGAATCTTCTAACTCTCTTTTCGTTGGTTTGTCATTGCTTGCATGCCGAACAGATCCAAATGGTGAGCTTTTCATTCGGTTTCAACACATGCATTCAATCGTTTCTAGATTTAATATTCTCTGTGATGAATTTTGATTGCGTTCGTTTTGCAGCGCCCATGTTCTACAAGGGATACTACCATTTCTTCTATCAGTATAATCCTCAAGGAGCGGTGTGGGGAACTATTGTCTGGGGGCATGTTGTTTCCAAGGATCTCATTAACTGGCATTCACTGGATACTGCCATTGTTCCGAGTGAATGGTATGATATCAAGGGCTGCTGGTCCGGTTCCGCAACGTTACTGCCCGGAGACAAGCCTGTGGTTCTGTACACAGGATGGGCCAATTCATCCCAACAGCTGCAGAGCATGGTTGTTCCTAAGGATGCCACTGATCCTCTTTTGAGGGAATGGGTAAAGATCCCTCAGAATCCTCTTTTGATTCCAGAATTTGGGATCAATGGGAGCTCATTCAGGGATCCCTCCACCGGATGGCTTGGCCACGATGGAAAATGGAGGATTCTGGTTGGAAATAAGAGGAATCGGAGAGGAGTGGCTTTGTTATTCAAAAGCAAGGACTTCGTTCACTGGGTGAAGGCCAAGCATCCTCTACATTCGTCGGAATTGACCGGAATGTGGGAATGTCCTGACTTTTACCCTGTTCCTCTTTCTGGGAACCAAGGATTAGACACGTCCGCTATTGGGCAGTCACTTAAACATGTTTTGAAGGTGAGTCTGGACGATTACAAGTACGATTATTATACAGTGGGAACTTACTTGCGGGACATGGATCGATACGTGCCAGACAATACCAGTAGTGATGACGAAAATGGGTTAAGATACGACTATGGCAAATTCTATGCTTCCAAGACATTTTTTGATCAAAATAAGCAGAGGCGAATTCTGTGGGGATGGATCAACGAATCGGATAGCGTGTCCGATGATATCAGCAAGGGCTGGGCTGGTGTTCAGGTAAAGTTAGTATATACTAGAGATTAAATGTTGGTTTAGCGCGCAGATTAGGGAGACAGACGAGACATTCTTGGAGATCTTTTGAGTGAAACTTTCTTATTTGTAATCATTGCATTTCCTTAGTTTTGTTTGTGAAGACTCTTTTTTTGATTCCTGATATTCTCTTCTCTTGATTACGAAACAAGACCGGAATTTCTTATTCATAAAAGAAGGGATCAGACAAAAATTCCTGATTCGTATTTGACTGATTAATTTAAAACAGTCTACATACCCAATTCCTCTTGATTTTAATATATAATATCAGGAAACAAATGTTTGGGAAGGTTTTTAATTCATTGAAATCACTCGCAAGCTAAGAATCTTAATTCTGCCTTGCTGTATTTATATGTTTTACTTTTTCTTGTTTTTAATTTATGAGTTTTTTTGGTACAGGCGATTCCAAGAACCATCTGGCTAGACAGCGCCACCAGAACGTGGCTTTTACAGTGGCCAGTTTCGGAAGTAGAAGCTCTTCGTCGAAAGAAAATATTGAAACGGAATATAGATCTCAGCAGTGGGTCCGTTGTAGAAATTGCAGGCATTAACGCTGCGCAGGTGCTCGTAGAGTCGTCACATACATTAAATCCTTTACTTCAATTCATACCAGTTTCCTCTTATTTAGGCTACGTAACCGCTCTGATACTCTTCTTCTTGTAAGAGTTTGTAGTTCTTTTCCTGATTTTTCGGATTCACTAACAGCAGGAAAATCGGGCAGGCCCTCTATGATCTTAGATGAAACAACGACCCCTTTCATGAATCAACTGCTTTTAAGAATCTTCCCCTTTTTCTAATCTCTATTTTGGTTTTCTTAATTTATTTGGTGAATTTGGATTTGTTAATAGGTTGATGTGGAAGTCTCCTTTGATCTCCCAAGGGTCGAAATGGCAGAGTTTGAAGACGAAGTGGGAGTAAATTCGACAGCTCAACAGCTGTGCAGCAGGATGGGGTCAGCTGCGAGGACTGTTGTTGGGCCATTTGGGCTGCTTGTTTTAGCTTCCAAGGACTTGAACGAACGCACTGCTGTGTTTTTTCAGATCGTTCGCTATCGAAAAGAATTGAAGTTATTAATGTGCAGTGACCAGAGCAGGTAAAACTTCATAAATATTGTGAAAACTTATTGATCTGAATGAATCAATTAATGTCTGTCAAATCGTCATGAATGCTCGCAGGTCGTCTTTACATAGCGACATTGATAAGACAACATATGGAACTTTCGTGAATCATGTGGGTTCTTTCAAGGCGAAGAGCCTTTCATTGCGAGTCCTGGTAAGATGTTTGACAGAAAAAATTTTAAAATTCCGTCAGAGAAGTGTAAAGATTTTGGCAAAATTTTTATTCACATCTAAACTGCTAGTGCGGTATATATCTTTGTGAGAGTACTACATTTGTTGAAAGACTCTTAAAATTTTCCCGCCGCATAATATTGGTTTTCTGAATTTTTGTCGTTGTTGCAACGGCGCTGAGTTGAAATTGCAGGTTGATCATTCAATCGTGGAGAGCTTTGGAGAAGGGGGGAAGGCATGCATAACGGCTAGAGCTTATCCCACCCTCGCAATAGGCAAAGACGCTCATCTCTACGTCTTCAATAACGGCACTTCCACTGTCACGGCCAACAAATTAACCGCATGGGAAATGGCTTCCTCCAATCACAGTCATCTGCAATAAATAAATGTGTTTTATAGTATCTGGTTACCGTAATCAAAACTTTGCAGTTTCTCAAAGACTTGCAGAGAATTTCGTCGTGTCCTCTAGCCGTTAGTTTGTGCTGAGTTTTCGAACGGTTATTATTATTATCAGTTGCTCGGGTTTCCATGCGGAAAACAAGTTTTCTGTTCCATAAAGACCCGTAGAATCTGCATCCAGAATGAGATGATGAGTTCATCGTTCATTATCCATGGTGGCGCAGTCGTCAATGGTGCAAAAATAAAGGCCACCGTAATAATTAATGTGCCTTTAAGAGTGTTTAGATATACTCGTGGGCCCTTGTCCACGTCAATAATGCTGCGGATTTTGCAGTTGGTCTATTTGCCTAGTTGCATCCTCTGTAGGTGTCAGTAATATTGGGAAAAGTAGTTGTTTGGATAAAGTTAGAACTGTTATGTTTGCATCCTCCACTTTGCGTGTACTCCTTTTAGAAGTGTATGTGTCAATAATATTTGGGAAAAAGTAGTTGTTGTGATAAGTTAAAACTGTTATGTGGCATTAATAATTCTAACTTTTTTTCTAACTTGAGGTACACCGTATGTATTATTTTGTATAGAACTTCTTTTCCTTTCATAAAGTAGTTACTTTTGTTTCTATTTTTTTTACTTGAGATACGCCCAAGTATGTATTAATTTGTATAAAAACACTATCATCAACCATCTAATGGTTGCAATGTTTTTTTAATAAGAAATATGAGCAATATGGACAGTTTCAGGGTGTATACCTTTTTTTTTTAAATAATAATAAAATTTATATGTTATCTAGTATAATAGTACACATATCAAATTTTAGTATTTATGAAAAACAATACACATTAAATTTTGGTATTTATGAAAAAATAAAATTATATGCTATCAAGTGTGTCATAATAGTACACACATCAAATCTCAATATTGATGAAAATTTCATTCTAGGTAAAGTGTGTCAATTTTTAAAAATTAATGTGTAACTTTTGAAAATAATTTACAAAATTCTATAACAATCACTTTTAATTTTATGATTTTTTTGTGTGGTTTAAT
This sequence comes from Pinus taeda, assembly GCA_000404065.3. NCBI lineage: Eukaryota > Viridiplantae > Streptophyta > Pinopsida > Pinales > Pinaceae > Pinus > Pinus taeda. Next base: position 30,826 of record APFE030757224.1, on the reverse strand, counting down.
ATATATATATATAAGATAAAAACATCTAAAATTATTATGTCACTACTTAAATAAAATATTCTTAAATTATAATAGGAAATATTTAACAAAATCTCTTTTAAGTCTTACTACTAAGACTCCAATACTATTGCAACAATTACAAAAAAATTCAATAAACACATTTATATTATTTTATCACTTTTTATAACAATATAGAGATATTTTTGAAAATGCAATCTAAGTTTTTCCTCTAAACTCTTGCTTCAATTGAGTCCCTTCTTATATTAATACAACTTTCATAAATTGATGAAAGTGATATTATAGTCATAATTTTACATTTATCGTTTATCTAATCTATTAATAACTTAATGTCTCACAATACTTATAAATATTTTTCTATTGTTTTTCATAAAAATATAAAATGTCTAAATCTTAACTATTCTTTTACTATCAACAAATTTCAAAATAATATAATATATTGATAAGGAAAAACAATGTCCCCTCCATTATAAATCTTTATAGCTCTTTGGTATGCCCCTAAGTCAAGATGTCTTTTCATAGTTATGTTGTAAGACATTTCCTTTGAGAAAGACTTCCCTAGGTGCCACCTTGCACCATTTTGCACCTTTAGATTTAATGTTAGATGATTGAACAATAGTCAATCTTCATAATTAGTTAAGAGTTTTACGTTAATAGTCAGTTAATAGTTAATAATAATTAACAAAAAAATGAGAAATTTAACTCCGGAGGTTGGATTGAACGAGAAGGGAAACAAAGCATCAATTTATGGAGAAGCAACATCATAAAGAAATCAGCATACCATAGCTATGAAGGTATGCTAACATGAAATAACTTTGGTGATTCATTTAGCTTATTTTATTGTACATAACACCACATTACGAGCCCTGGAACGTTGAAAAAATGATCTCTACAATACATAACTTGAACAATACATCATACCACTTTGTATGGGCCAATTTAGAAAATTCTACTTCAACCCAATTTCTGCAGGATCACCATTACCATTGTTACTCAAAAAATTCTCTCGAGGCTTAAATGGGTCAAGCACTCAGGGTTTGATCATATAATCAAGAGGGATGTTGATTTGAAGGTTGTTTTCATGCTCAAAGACATTGTCAAAAAACACCAACCCACACGAGTCAATGCCAATAACTGTAGTTTCCAGGAGGCAGAAGGAGTTGGATTTGACCTTCTAGGTGTTGAGGTTTATGAGAAGATACCGTATGATTTTTAGGGAATTTGTTGGCCCTAAATATGATGTCCCATGGTTTGGATTGACCAAGGAGACAATTGAATTTTACACGAACAAAATGTAGGAGCCTATGTGAAGAGATTGTGCAAGATGCTCATGATGATCCTTGAAACTTTTTTTGAAGAGAAGAGATCCATTGAAGTGGGATTTGGGTCTGCCACAAGATTATGTAAAGACCTTGATCCCAAAGTATAGTGATTACTTCAGCATTGTAAAGATGCAAGATGGGGACCCAGGGTTGAAACATTTGAGATGGAATGATGAGTTTGGTATATCTTCCCTCCATAAGTAGGTTGATGATGATGGCATAGGTGGAAACCAATTGACTTATAGGAACTTCAAATCCCATGTGCACTTGACTTATGAGATGAATATAAGTCAATTTTTCAAAGGGGTATGGATGCATGAACAAGGCGATTTCACGGATGGAGGAATGACAGAGGCTCCCGTATGTGTCTCCTTATGAGGATCCTTCCAATATTGATCTTAAGGGTCCTATAATGGAGAATTGTGTTGTGAGTGTCTATCACGGGCTGTTGAGCCTTACTATTCATAAGAAACTTTAGAGAAACAATCTAAATTGCTTTTGTGAGGAGATGAGTTTCCCTGAAAATTTTTCAAAGCTTTTCACACGGTATACATGAATATTTTATTATTCTCCAAAATGTTTTACCTCAACAGTGGTGCTCAAAGAGGGATTCCAAAATGGTCAAGTAGTGGAGAAACATCTTGTTTTGAGGTTGAGAAAGAAGATATCTTACTTGATGAGGAAGGGGATATTACCCAATAAGAAGGACTTAGACAAGAGAGCAGTGGATGTTCTAGAGCCCAAAACCCTAACAAACTTCCATTCAGGGATGGTGGAGTCAGTGGTCATCGATATGAAGAAGAAGGATATTCTGATAGGAGTTTCTGAGCAGGCTATGATAATTTTGATGGTTGTGAGTGTAATAATAGAGATTACTAGAGCTTAGAAGATGATATATTGGCAATTTTGCAAGTAGATGTCAATGGATACATAGTTGTTGAGAGATGGATCAAGGAATCTGAATTCAAGCCCATAGAAAATGTTTTAGAGACCTGGCTCATGCTTGTGTTTAAAGCACAATATTCTGATACATTTATTTCTTATAGACTATATGAGCCATGTTCTTGACTCAGCCAAAATATCTCTGTTGATTTGAATGATTGTTTGATTAGTTGGAATTTAGCAGGGCTATATTTACTGGTCTGCTACTTTCCATAGAAAGAAAAATGCAAGCGCCATTTATGTCGTAGCGTTGCCCCATTTGTTCTTATGACTGGCTCAAGGTGTTTGCATTTTTCTTTGTGTTCATTTTATGGTGACGATATACCTTTATGATGGGAGTGTATCAGGTATAGTGGCCTTGTTGTAAAAATAGGGGAAAATGGGTCAATAAAGGATACTTTTTTTCAATGTAGAAAATACAAAATAATATTGCAAAATTTGTTTAAGAACTCTACATGCTTACATGTTCAACGCATATAAGCTTCAAATGTTGATGAATTTGTCATGGAATAATTTATCATGCTTATAAGATGTGTTTCATAGGGAAATCACTAGCTAATGTGGCTAACATGCATTATTTGTGTTGTTTGAGAAGCACAAGAGTACTAAACATGGGGCTATATTACTGATGATGCACCAAAAATCAGGGAGCACTTGCAATCCTACATGGAGCTCAATGGTCTCCAAGCGTAGGTTATAAATTACTTAGATGATATTAAGAAGAACGTGGAGTACAAAGCCCAGGTAGCCATTGAGGTAAGGAAGGTTTTAAATAAGATCTTGACTCGAGAGCTTGACCTTAGGGGGATCATAGAGAGAACCTTCATCTCCATGAACGTTGATGTTTGCACTAAGAAGCTTCAAAATTGGACCATTACCAATGAAAAAGCTCTTTGCAGCATAAGTCCACATCAAGAGTTTCATAGAGCATATCACATATATGGTATCCTATAGCCTTCCTTCCCCTTGGAATGAAAAGTTAGTCTTGCATTCTCTAGAAACGTATGTCGAGTTGTTAAAGATAGCAAGATCCCAACTCTCTAACATAACAGACAAAGGGGGCAACCCTCATCTACCGATAGTATAAAGCATCTCTAGACACATTTTGAATATTGTTGCAGGGGCTTATGCTTCTACTCAAGATGCTAGCTAATAAATAATTATATGCAGGTGAATTCTTATTTGTTGTCATCAAGTTGTAAAAACAAGGTGGTTTTTATTTCCTTCTAATCAAAACCTGAATTTGTTTGTCTATATCCATGATTGAGGCTTGTAACTATTGAGAAAATCTTGCAAGTGGTTAGTGAAGAAGATTCTACAAAGGAATACACCTTGAATACCTCTAGCTCTTTGGGTGCCATTAAGTAGTTTGAAACCTATAATTAAATGCTATAGGGTTGAAGAATCCCCTTTCTCTATATAAATTTGATTCCCTTAACAAGATGAACTGTTCTGTCAAAAGGAGAAATCAATCATGGTAACCTGAATGTTTGTCTCACATTTATAATTCTGGTTATTTTCAAGCCAAATTTCTAAAATACCACAGTAAGTGGCTTTGTTGGCACCTAAAGGCACAAATGGAGACTCTGGAATCTTTATGGAGAAGAGTTATATTTCATCTTTGTAATGACTAGACATGTTTCAAAAAAACAAATATATTAAGTGTCTGGATTTTGATTTATGTTACATATAGGCATATGGTTATCTTTTTTAAACTTCTGTAGGTAATTATTTGGTTTCTTCTTCACCATAAAATGGTTGATTATATGTTAATATTTGAACAAAAGAATAATCAAACATATATATGAATTTATTAACCCTCCATTTTTAGGAAGGTAATTTTTTGGACATGTCATTGTTGTGGTAATAAAGAAGACAAACAAGTAGACATTTAAATGTCTTTCAACACACACAAGAGATCTTACAAGCAACACATTCAGTATTTGCTATTATCCTTCCACATTTATTTTGTAGCGATTAGAGATTGAACCCTTCTAGATGCATACAATCAAGCAAAGCATACAATGCATTATTAATAGAATGTAGGAAAAATGTTGAAAACAACTTACAGGGGAAATTGTGGCTCTCTCCAGGTAATCACAACCATCTAGACATATTTTCTGCAAGCTTGGACATGCTAGTTGAAGTTTAGTAAACTATAATGACTTCTAAAAAATAATCTTTGAAAAATGGAATAGGCAACCTTAGCACACCAAAATATTTCCATCCTGATGTACATAGTTCATAGATGCCTAGAAAAAAAAAACTCCAGCGGGGACACCAAGATTGAATTATGGTGATGACTTGGTACATCTGCTACTTATATCCCAACAAAGTGAAACTCAACAATTCATAAGCCTTTCTATCAAATGAGCATGCCCATGTACCATATTCAAAAAGTGTTGAAAATCTGTATCAAATCTTAGAGATATCAAACACAACTTGACAATGTTTGTTGACAATACCTTTTGTACACAGGGGAAATTGTTAGTAATAACAACACCAAAAGAAAATCTTCCTTTCAAAATATGGATTGAATCAACAACTATTGAAATAAATGCAAATTTCGTAGCATCAATGATCAAAGTACTCACCTTTGGGGAAAAGCAGACATGCATAGTCATGATAATTGTCATTTTACTTGTTCTGGGGATTGCCACATCCCATGTCATTTTGTTGGTATCAGCACAGCTAGTATTAACACAGTCCTTGAAGCAATCATGTTTGTGTTCATTATACATCCCTTTGATGTTGGCGACTGATGCATTGTTGATGGTGTCCGGGTAAGGGAAGAAGGATGACAATAACCAACATTGTCATTGTTCAATTTGCCACAATAATTTCTTCTTTATGGTCACACAACCAAGGAACTCATCTTGCCCAATTTGGTTTCTGCTATAAGTACTATGTTTTGTTGTAAATTATTATAGAAGAAATGAACATTCTCAAAACAGTTTTATCCAAACTCAGCACTAGCAAAGGACAAACATGTGACAATAGTCAATAAATAATTTACAATATGTTATTTGCATAAGTTAAAATACAATTACCACTAAGAAATTCTTTATTCTATGCTACTCTTTCCTATGGTACTGTTATCGGGAAATCTAGTGTCCACTCGGAGATGCTAGTCCGACTAAGACTGGTAGCTATCTTAGAAACAAACAAATTAAAACTACTTTCGCTTTCCTTTATGAGAAGTAGATAAGAGAGGAACAAAGGATACCAACCTCAGTCTTGCGCTTGGTTCCTCGCTTGATTCCTCTCCCTTCTGATAGATCTTCGCCGCTCCTTCTTCGACTACCCAGCTTCAAAGAGCACCTATGGAATCAAAGCAGCATAATACTATCGAAGAACAAATATCTACAATCATAAGCAATACAGGACCAGATATGTATTGACCACACAAATGCATATATCATCAAACATACAAGAATGTGGAGGAAAACTGGAATAACTTTATTAATATCAAGAATAGAAAAGAGGATTACAACAAATTGTTCTGACCCAGCGTCATCCTCTCAGCATGAAAGCCCTTATTCACCTCATGAAAAGCTTAGATCACCCAACACTATGATGTTGCACGAGGAAACCTACAACACTTCCTTACAAGGTACAAGATTCCAGCCTTTCGATCTCTGTGATGAGGGATCCATATATAGATGATTGTAGAGGGGTGAGTCAGCTTCTGGGATTTTGATTAGTGTCTTCTCTCTGATAGTTCTTGATTCCACTTGGAGATTGATGATCTATTACTCATCCCTGTGCGAATTCAGAGAGGCAAGTGTCACAGGAGAAGTTTTTGGAAGATTCCATGATCATCCACCTTGCAAACTGTCTCTGCCATTTGTCCACTCTCGTCCATCGCACCCTACAGAAGGGCTTTCCAGTATGCATAACACCCTTTACACTGAGCATGTGAGATGCATTGCACCCTCTGCACTGGGCATTCTGTATGGTCTAGTTTTGACTAGTTCTGAGCAATTTTTTGTGGAGAAATTTTGGGAGATGATGTAATCAGCTGACGTTGTTCCTTTAGGGCATGAAGCAACACTTTTAGGGACTTAGGAGCCCTTGGTTTATGGACATGTATGATTGGGGTTGCAGTGCCCAAAAATGTCTATAACAGTTTCCCCCTAAAGCATGAGGTCGTTAATCTTTTGATGTCGGGTGAAATGCTTTATCATGAGGATTTGAAGTTTTTTCGAGCTGGAAGGCAACTTGTAATAAGATACAATACAATACATTATCTTCATAATATTTTTCATGATCTAGATGAGGCGAGCATTCCCATGCTCAACTTTATAAATTCATTTTCATGTACATAGGACAGACAACTGTCTGTGTAGCAGATTGATGATTCGGACGGAGTCACCATCCTTTGATTCGGATGATCATCTATTTAGCAATGATGTACACTTGATGTCTTTATATTCTTGAATATATCATAGCCTGGATGGATGAAACTAGATCCGGGGTCTTCAAACTCGTTCAATCTTCACTCGGAGTACAAGTCGATCCATGTGAAAGATGTTCTAGAGTCAAACATGGAAAGACATCGCCTAATTACCAACCAATGGTGTAAGTTGTTAATAGGCGTGAGAGGAATCACTGATAATGATGATGACCCTCAAGGTACTACAGTACAATTCACGTGGTGTGAAAAAGGGACTTGGCATCGAACACCACGCAAAATCTTTTGATCGAAGGCCATTGATGTAAACTTGTCGCCGGAAGTGAGAAACTTGCCATTGAGGCATGCAAGCTTCAAAGTACTAAAAGGGTTGTTCCTAAGTCGACTTCTTGGATAATGAGCTGATGTAGACAAGAAGTGACCTGTCGTAGGAGGGCCTTAATTAATCCCACATCTACGATGCAGAATGGAGCAAATGATTCTGGAGGTGAAAATGATTTGATGATATAGGGTTCAGGGTGGTGGTCATGAAATAATGGAGCGTGAATGTATTGTAGCGAATGAGACACAGGTGAATTCTTTGAGCGACTTCTCTTAAACATACCGGCAACACTGACATGGATTGGTGGCATTAACCCCAAATATGGATGGTGTGATGGACCAATGGTGATATGACCGGTGAATGGAATAACCCAACCTGACTCGGACGTGGAGTGAAAGTGTCATGTTCAAGAGCGACTTGATACCAATAAAGTTTCTTCAAGTTTTCTTCCCAATTTTCCCCAGTCATTACTAACCAATACCTCTTTATTTTTATCAAGCTTAAGGAGGATAACATATTCTTGTTCTATAATTCGCCCTTCGGGCGAACCCGTCACTATGTTTTAATGAGCCTAGCAACATTGAAACTCGTTCTTATCCATTTGGACAAGTTTGTCGCTATTGATTTTAACGAGTTTAACGACAATGATAACTCAGTCCTTTTTCAATTTTAGAGAATCTAAAAAAGGATGGAGAGGAAACTCAGCTGATCCTTTTTCGTCATATAATCCCTTAAGTCCAAAAAAGTATAAAATAATACGAAAGGGATGAATTTTCGATAGTTTTAACGAGTCGAACAAGACAAGCGCTCGATATTTTTGTGTAATAATCCCTCAGGGACAAAAAGATTAAAATCTAGAGGAGGGATAACACTTCTGATGACTTTATAGAGCCGGAGAGGCCAATCACTCAGCAACCTTTTCATATTTTACGAGTTAGGTGAAAAGAGCTTAAAGGAGACTCGTTTTTGAGGAACGAGTGATAATTTCGGGTAGCAGCTGATTCCAGGTAAGGTTTGGAATTTTCCAATCATGACAGTGTCGCAAGGATGGCTAACAAAATCACTCGTCGCAGCTGTTCCTCAAAAGGGTAAACAATCAAATGGAGGCATATGATCAGCCAAAACTGAGTGGAGGTGATGATGAGAACACGACCAAGGCTCAAAAGCTGATGATAATGCATTCACAATGGTTATTTACCGGAAATTGGTTCATTTTTTAAAGAGCTTAAACTCTGGGGGAAACATTTGCTCATTGCTTAGGTTTAATTTTTAACGAGCTTGAACTTTACATAAAATTGCTCGTGATAATGGTCACTGATTATTTGATTCACCGTTAGCACTTTGTTCTTTCAACGGTCGTACTACCTACTCAATTGCTTCATAAAACCAATTAGAAATGAAGACACATGCTTGAAAAATGAGTTAAAACACTAATACCTTACTTGAATTACGTGAATATTAATTTAAAAGTGACTTTTACCTCTCATTTTACGATTTCATTTGAACTTGGCTTGTTGGAGCTTTGGAGGTGCTTCCCCCCCTGATTTTCACCAGTTGATCCCAGGAGATTCTGTGGATGATTCTTGGCGTTGTCTGGACTAGGTAAGAGCTAAACCTGAGCTCTTCAGTTGCATTCCTTCCTTTTTGAATTCTAAGCATGTTTCCCTGTTTTCCTAAGCCCCTGGGGTTTGAAAAATTCACCCTGGCTCCATCACACCCTTCCTATATCGAAAGGTTTGATGCATATTGGACTGGTTACTGGCCAGTTAATATGCATCGCTCCTAGTACACTCCTGGGGTGCGATGGGCGCAAGGAGGGAAACTTTTATACTATTTTCTCATGGAATTTTTGCTTGTTTTTTGCCAAATCAGGACCCTAACTCTTCTCTTGTTTGTTTTTTAGAGATTCATCAGAGCAAAATGGTTGTTACATGGCGAGAACGTGAGCATGAAGAAGAGGACATGGTTGCTTACATGATTCGGGTATGGTAACTACACTGCGGAACTATGGCCTGTTGAAGTTTTTCCGTATCTCTAGCATGAGGCAACAAATCAACTTGTTGCAATATTTCCTCGACGCCTGGGTTCCTACCAACCAGGTGTTCTAGATTAGGGGAAAATTTATCCCCCTGACTATCATGGACATCTATTTTTTGACCGGTTTATCGAGGCATGGCGCCCCTCTCTCATTATCAGGTTCTACTCGTGGGGGCGAATCCGTGAGAGAGTACATTCGCCAGTACTACAGAGAGGGGCCTCAACCGAGTATGGATGGCAAGATCAACATCCGAGATGTCACTGACCGGCCCTTGAGGACCATTCTGTTCACTTTTGGTAGACTGGCTAGTAGTGTGGCTCTTCACATAGCTAATAGGTCTTATATGCAGTACGCCTTGGAATGCCTTGAACCGAATGTGTTCAACTGGTGTGACACAGTACTCTCTGTGATGAAAGAACAACTGACCAAGGTGAAAAGCGGAAGATTCAAAAATTTTGGCTATGGTTCTATTTTGACCGCTTTTTCCTTGGAAAAGATCCCACTGATGCAGCCGCAATACATTTCACTCGGTTTACCTCCATCGACTGAGCCACGGTGTAGAGATGGGTTAACCTCATGGCTCGACATGCTGGCCCATCCCATATTTCTTTCTCTGATACCTTCTTCGAGTGGTTCGATCGTCAGGAGATGGTTTATGCCGAGTTTCCATATGCTGGCATGGATTTCCGAGGTGACTCGGATTTGGTGCTGTCGGCTGGTGAGTAGTGGGGTGCTATAGGTAAATTCTCTGACCATATCTCTGTTTATCATTTTCATAATGTTCTTATGCTTTCTTTGATCAAGACTAATCAAACTCATTTGCTCATGCAGACATTCGACCAGTTCGACTAGCAGTACGCCGGAGAGCACTAGCTGCCACTCCAGTAGGAGAGACTATAGGGAGGGCTATCCTCCGCGACCTTGATGTGGCCGAGACTCTTTCAGCATTGCAGGATTAGGTTGAGGGTATCACTCTTTGTATTCTGGACGTGAGGACTGACAAGCTGCCTCTGAGGTTGCAGCGACATACTACTGGTGTGCCGAGTCGATGGACTAGGCTTTTGCGCATGATTGCACAGGCCGTGACTTGTTATCACTAGCATCATTAAGCTAGGGTGCCCCCTATCATTTTGAGTTTTGGGTCATTTGACTGATTTTGTCTTAGTTACAGAACATTATGTGTAAACCATAAACATCTATATATATATATTTTTGATTTTCGAAGCTTTATTTTGGTTAAGTTACATGATCATGTTGCAAATATTGACGAAATGGTTCTTTTTATAAATGTCGCAAATGCCTATCTAACACATAATTTGCCAATGATTCCGTTAATGTTTTTACATTTTTGGAAATATGTTGATATTGAATAAAATCAAACTGTCTTTCCAAAATCCTGACCCTTAGGAACATGCGATATATAGCTAGATTCTGTATAGAGTAGATACTAGTGAGTTGTAGAATGACGAGCTGTGAGTCTAGCTTGACAACAAATCGGCGTATGCCATGTGCGATGGCATCAGAGAGGAGTTCTATCAACATGCTATATTTAGCGATATTGTTCGTTGACTGACCAATACATACCTCTTTGAAACTCACTAACTCACCACTGGGATCGAAAATGGCCCAAGTCGCAGAAATTAGGTTCCACGAACTATGACTCGCTCCATCGACATATCCAACAAATGGTTCCAATAGGTTCGACATATGCAACAAATGCAGAAAGTGGATTACCTAAACAAAACAATTACCCTCAGCGAAAACAAAAATGTAACAAAAGCATAGGGATTACTACGCTGAATTAAGCATAGTAACGCTTGAGGTACAACCCATTGCGGGGTTGCGCCAGTGGAATCCCATCATAATCCACCAACTCGTAGGCCCCTTTTGCTAATAGACACTTAAAAACATAGGGACCCATCCATAAAGACTTAAACTTTCCCGCTCCCAATTTATCGGACTCCTGGTCATAAAGTAAGACTAGGTCACCTTCTGAGAAGACACGGGGTTTGATATTTTTGTTGAACTGCACCTTGACTTGTTTCTTATGGACTTTGTTAGCCAAAGTGACATCGCGATGGGTTTCATCCAATTGGATTAATTCCAAGAAATGAGCCTCTTCTTCTGAAGTTCCAGGGAGAAGGTCGACTATGAGCTTGAGGGATGGGATTTCACACTGAACTGGCACAATCACTTCCAGGATGTACACCAATTGAAAAGGTATAAACCTAGTGGCATTCCTCACCGATGTCCAGTATGCCCACAAGGCCAAGTATAGGATTAGGTGCCAAATTCGTTTATGGACTCCAATCATCCTTTGGAGCATGTGCTTCAGGACCTTGTTGATTGCCTCAACTTGTCCGTTAGCTTGCGGATAATACAAGGTAGAGCTGTATTGGGACAATCCTAATTTGACAACCAACTCAACCATCTTGTGATTGCGAAAATGCGATCCATGATCTGTGACTATGGCCTGTGGAACACCGAATTTGGAGACTAGATGATTGGAAAAGAAGAGGGCAGCCATTTCACCGCTGTTGTTTAATGTAGGCATCACCTCGGCCCATTTGGCAAAATAGTCTACTGCGACTATGATATACCCATGCCCCTCAGCCGAGGTGGGGTTACATCTCATGAAATCTATGCCCCATTTGGCGAATGGCCCAATAGCTACTACTGGCTGCAGAGGTGCGGGTGGTATTCTGGTTTTGCGATCGAAGGTTTGACAGGCATGGCAACTTCTGACTGCGGTTATGAAATCTTTGAACATTGCTGGCCAGAAGTATCCTGCTCGTAAAATCTTTTGGGCTGTAGCATAACCAGATTGATGCCCCCCACACGTGCCTGAATGACAATCATTCAAGACTTTTTCGGCCTCCTCATGGGTGAGTCACCTCCGCAGAACTGTATCGATACCACGACGGTAAAGCGTATCACTGACGATCACGTAGTCTTTTGCTTGGTATCGAATCCATCTTTGTTTCGAGTGTGAGGTATTAGACCTATATGTTTGGGTTTGGAGATAGATTATTATATCTCCATACCATGGATTGCTTGAAGATATCAGAAACAAATTTTCATCCATGATTGCTTCTTCGGATGTTGCATCGTTGGACGATGATGGGAGATCACATAGTAACTCCGCGAAAACCAGGGCTTTCTTTGATTTGGATTTTTTGAATTCCAGGTCAAACCCTTGTAAAATTGTTATCCATTTTGAATACTTGCCCCCCAGCAACTATCATGACAATATATAAGTCATGGGGTTGCAATCTGACAAAATGGTAGTTTTTCTGAAGAGGACATAATGTCGAAATCTCTGTATCACTTGAATAGCTGCAAGAGCCAGCTTTTCAATGTAGGAGTACTTCATTTCTGTATCATCTAAGTTTCATCTTAAATAATATATAGGATGTTCAATTCCATCATCTTCTTGAACTAAAACCATCGCTATGGTCGTATCCGCTGCAACCAGATATAGGTTAAAGTCTTTTTGATAATCAGGAGCATACATTAATGATGCTTTTATTAGGGATTCCTTTAAAGCATCAAAGGAAGATTGCGTGACCTGATCCCAAATGAAGGGTACTTCTTTTTTCAACAGACAAGTATAACCTTTAGCAATTTTGGCGTAATTTGGAATGAACCTCCTCAGAAAGTTTGCTTTCCCTTGGAGTTTTTGAATCTGAAGCAAATTTGAAGGTGGAGGCATATCAATGATTGCCTGAACCTTACATGGGTTGAGACGAATCCCATCTTTTGAGACCAAAAAGCCAAGTAAATGACCAGAACTGACACAAAACACACATTTGTGCAGATTGAGTCGTATCTTGTAGTGTCAGCAACGTAGAAATATCGCTATCAAATGCTGCGGATGATCGGTCCACTTTCATGAATGAGCCAGAAGATCATCGAGATATGGTTAAACGATGTTCTTGATGTCATGGAAGGCATAATTCATTGCCCTCTAAAATGTTGCCCCTGCATTCTTTAAACCAAAGGGTAGCTTGCGATATGCGAATGTGCCCCATAGACAAATAAATGCAGTCTTCGATTGGTCCTGTGGGCGGATATTTATTTGATTATACAGGAAAATCCATCCATAAACGAAAATATTTCACATCCGACGCATTCATCAATTATTTGGTCAATGAAGGGTGTAGGGTAGTTGTCTTTTGGACAAGCTTGATTTACATTCCTATAATCAACGCACACTCTAATTGTTCCTTGTTTTTTCATTACAGGAACAATATTCGATACCCAATCGGTTAGAGGAACCGGGTAAATAAAACCAACATGGAGGAGTTTTTCAACTTCCTCCTTGATGGCAGCGGCTTTCTTGGGGTGCACCTGCCGGAGCCGTTGTCATACCAGTTTGACATCTGGATACATCTTAATTTCGTGTTCAACGATGCTCGAGTCAATGCTTGGCATTTCATCATAGGAGAAAGCGAAGACATCTCTAAACTCGTGAAAAAGAGCATTATATATTTCCAGTTCTGAAGAAGAACAAGATTTTCCGACATGAATATTCTCTACAACATCTGTTTTGGTCGAGATATTTATGGCAATAGTCTCTTCAATATTGGACAGATTTCGCTCGGAATCCACCGTATTTACAGTATTTGATAGAAAATAAAAAACTGAGGGATGATTAAGGTCAGTGGAATTATCTTCCTTATAAGTCGGAAGATGGGAATGATGGTTGTAATCTTCCCATGGTGCCCCATCAATCATCATTGACTGAACAATTCCTTCCTCTGTAGAATGTACTTGCGACCAAGGATCTGTAGGGGTGCCTCATTCCTTAGACCTATCTATCCAAACACTTGATGAGAGTTCATTTGGGTTTTCCTCCCATGCCAAAAACATTGATTTCTATAATATTTCCATTGGGCTTAGAGGCAATACCTACAGATGATCCATGTTAATATCGTTTTCTGACATCTTTTGAATAGAAGATATCATATTGCAGGTTCCTACCTTGGCGACTTCCACCAAATTGATTGGAGGTGGTAAGGCAAAAGTCCCCATTAACATAGGGTCTTTTAGTAGGCCCACTCCGGTATTTTGAAGCGAATGAGGGCTTCTGTGGATCATCGGAATGCTTCCCGTAACTTGTGAATTGTTGGGGAGATTTGTTGATCGATGATTGTAATTCCTCCTTGGAAAGGAAATGCAACCTTCCTAAAGTAGGCCGACACAACGACAACCGTGGCATATATCCAAGGTCTTCCCAGTAGGATATTGTAATCGAGGTTTTCGTCGATAACTTCAACGTCAATTTCTACTGTTTTGTCCCCCAGTTCCACTTGCAATTTACTCAATATCCCATATAGGGTGTATGTTCATCCATCAAATGCTTTTAATGTCATCGACGATCATGACAAGGGCGGAGATCCTAAAGTTTTCCAGCAACTCATCGACGTAATACATGTAGATGCCCCCTCATCAATAATCGTTCGATGAACAATTTTGTTGAGGGCTTCACTTGAATAAGGAAAGCTAGTTGAGCCGGTAACTGAGGGTCATATCCTTTGTGATTAAAGGACACAAGATTGGAATCCATTGGATCAATCCCACATATCGCTAATAATAAAGCCTTCCTTTGGGAGGGGCAATTTTGCAGTACCTCAAGTGTCGACATAGTGGACAATGATTGGGTCAGATCCTCCACTATATTATAATGCTATGCTGCTCTAGCACGAGGATTGAACGTCGATTTGTGTACTACTCCCTTTGGCGGTTTTATCATTAGCTCAGGGGTGATGGGTGGCACAAATTTCGTTGAAGTTGTTGTCGAACTACTAGGTTGATTATTATCCTTGTTGTTTGACATTTGTGGATTCCCGTAATCTTTATTCCTTGTTGATATCAAATCATCATTCAGCTGCCTCGAAAGAGACAACATTAGCACTTGGGATGGGGAAGCATTGTTGCTAGCAACCAGATTTTCTCTTGGATTTGGAAACGGATCAGTCAATACTGCCAAGGTTTTTGAACTCTTGAAGAATTTTCTAAGGTCAGCTTTATATGGACACTCTCTCGTCCAATGATCCTCATCACATATAAGGCATGGACGATTTGGTTTCCTATCTCCAGAAGGGTTTACAAAAGATTTTTCAGGAGACAACTCCTCTTGTTTCTTCTTCTTCCCTTTCTTTTTCTTCTTGCCTCCTGGTTGCTTGGGTTCTTTGCTTTTGTCAGTCGACATGGCATTTACTTCCAAGGTGAGAAGTTCTTCATTTGCATTTTGACCTGAAACCGTACGAGCCTTCTTTGACTTAGCCTTTACGGTTTTCGTGCTGGTCGTTCCTATCATGTCATCGCTGGCATGAGAGTCTTTGTTTGGTTTAGGAGGGGGAGGAACAGAAAATTCTGGTCTAGGAGCATCAGGGATTTTATCGTAGAGCATGCCAGACTGAGTATAGATCAAATCTAGATATTGCGCACGAGCAATGATTTTCTCTTCAGTGATGACTCCTCCCTTGCCACATCTTCTGTAATAGAAGGTAACAATGACTTAATAAACCATTTAGCCAACAACTGATCAGGAACATATGTTTTTACCATTCTATAATGACGTCGCCACTCATGTATATGATTGGATATGTGAGTGGCCGTCATTTGCTTGAAATTGGCAAGAAGCTCTATTCCCATTTCGTACCTTATGGGTAACTAAAAATGGGTTAAAAAGGTTGTGGCTAGGGTAATCAAGTTATCAAACGAAGCTCTAGGCAATTCGATATACCATTTTGCTGTTGGACCAGTTAACGTTTGCTGAAAAAGGCGAAGCCTGATCTAATCATCGTTGAGAGTGTTTGATGAACACCACAGATGAGAAGTCATCACATGATTCGATGGGTCTTCACCCAGATTTCCATTAAATTTAGGAATATCTGATGGAGGTTTATGTGGAATTGCTGGCCACCAAGGGGCGTAAGAAATTGGATCGTTCGTTAGTCGATTTAAAACCGGTACCTCTAAAGTCACCACGAAAGGTAAATGTTGATTCAGGCTCGGTGAAGCATACCCAGGATAAGATGGAATTGCATGAGCAGTCGACCTTTGCATACCAGCATAATGCATTTGATGCTGGTAACTTTGATAAGGTTGATGGGCATGACCATCGTGATATGATTGATGTTGGCCATTTTGAATATATGGCTGCCCATTACTTGTAAAGGCTTGTTGTTCAGATTCTTGGTAAGATTGTTGGAATTGTGGTTGTTGGTATTGCATCAGCCATGGTTGTGATGCCATGAGTTGTTGCCCAGTACTGACTGTTTGACCAAGATGAGGGGTAATGGTCCTTGTTTGAACCTGGGTCATTCCACTAGTCGGTGATTGTGGTCGCGTCGTAGGGACAAGAGGTTGTTGCATTACGACTTGAGGAACCTGAGGTCGGCATACAATAGGCAACGCTTGTACTTGCGATACTGACACAATAGATGGCGTAGTGGGGATATTTGACATAGGTAAACTTTGTTGCATTGAGTATACAACTCTTGGTTGTTGAGGTACGATTGGCACCCAACCGCTAGAGGTAATTCTAGCATAACCTAAATTCTATTGTGAACTCTTGTATGGTTGTTCTCCCGAAGAAGACAATGAAAGGGTATACTGCCCTCCATACGGTGGTAATCTAGTGCTCAGAGGAATGATTTGCCTTTGGGGATCGTATTGCCCAAATTGACACTGCGAAGTTTCAATTTGCTGAGACTCAACATAAGAGATTCTAGATACTATTCCGGATGAACAAACGGGAACAAACCACACTGTCGAAACAACCCCTGGATGGAATCCATCCAGCGACTGAGAGCTAGTTGGGATAGATGGCATGCTGACGACCATTGTGGGAGTAGCAATAGGAAGTTCTGCCACTACTGTGTTGGATGATATAGTCCTAGATGTCGATGGTTGTTCAGACATATTTAGCCTATCCAAAAGATTCCTCAGTGATTCTTCAGGAACTTCTGATCGTGGGAGACTAACTTTTGACAAAGAAGGATATAGGGTGATCCCAGCTTCGAATCGTGATGGAGCACTAGATGGAGGATCTTCCACAATCTCTTCTATGGAAATCAATCCAGGTGGAATAAGTAGACCATCAGGTCCGTAAAATATTTCCGGTGCTAGAGAAGGTATAGGTTCTGAAGTGACAGATGTTTGGGGGATAAAACCTTTCGAATCAGCTGTAGATGGATTTGGTTTAGGAATAGAAGCATTTACCGTCACACTAGGATCAGTTGTAATGTCCTTTTGTGGTTGCAAAATTTCTTCTGTAGATGTAGGGATACTAGAAATGTTCAGAGTAATCAGAGTCTCTTAGGATGTTAGAGTACTTGTTCCAACTAAACCAGGGGACTTCGATCCAGTTAAATGAGTTTGCTTTGTCCGGAATAGTTTCATTTCTAGAGTACAATTGACTCATAAGCCTCTGCGAATGACGGTGTTTTGATTGAATTTATTCCATGATTGTGGATTACTCGATCAACTCAAAATAAAGGGGAAAATGATTCTGAATTAAATGAATTTTAGACGCTTTGACACAACTTGTTTTTTCAATCTTTAAGGGTTGAGAAAAACAAAATATGACTCTAGTCGCCTTTGATTTTTAATGAGCCTGAAGTGACAAGTGCTCAGATGGACCTTTTCCTTTAAGGAGTCTGAAAAGGAACAAAAGAGACTACTCTGGAAACCTAGACATAGGGATTACCAAACCAATCCCAAAACTGCAGAATACTTTTTACGATACGACAGTCAATCTTCCCGAATGCTGTGTTCAGTGCATTGCGATCGATAGGGCGGTAGACACGACTTCCTAAGGATAAAGGATATAGCTTATTGTGGTCTCCCAATATCTACTCGACGGTACGTGGGAGAAAAAGTCTGTACTGGCACTTGTCGTCTCAAAGAGGATGAATCACCCGACCAGCAATGAAAGTGATAGTTACCAGGCTTTATGACGCCGGAATACGTCTCTAGCCTAGACTTCTAAATGTTGTGCATTAGGTTCCAAAGCGTTTTTAGGTTCATTAAATTTATTTTACAGTTGATCTTGCTTAAGAAATTTTCCTTTCAGGTTCACCACGTGATGTAGATATAAAATTCCTAAAATGCAATCTAAGATGATAAACAATCGTTTAATCTTCTTTTTGCAATGAAAATCCTAGCTACTAAGGAAAGAGAAATGAGATTCTTTCAACATAGAGCATACAACACACACTAGATGCACTGTCCTAAATCAAACCTACAAGCAATCTAAATCAAAATGCACATGCATGTATTTGTTTTCAGCCTTCTTAATGTGTGAATGACAAGAAGAATGCTAAGTGCAAATCTGAATTATCTTTTCAAAGCGACAATGCTAACAAATTTTCTTCAAAATACGAAAGGAAGATAACGACGACACTTTGCGATTTTGAATTGAAAACTGCTTTCGACCCTTGAAAAACCACTAATTCAAATAAAATACAAGAGTAACAGTATAATCGACCATCAAGAATAATAGGATTCTCTTCTATGGCTGAAAACAACACTTGTGACACTTCCAAATCAAGAAATGACAGTTTGATTACACTACTTATTTGTAAAACAGAACTGAATATGGCACACAATACACAAAAACATTCATAGTTCTTTGTACAATGGAGGCAGAATGATGGGAAGGAAGGGGATTTCCATAGTGGTATACTAATCACAGACAACAAAACTCCTGAATAAAGCTGAAGAGAGTGAAGAAAAACCAAATTCTGAAGGAAAAATTAACCTTTTCTGACCATCGCACCTGTTACACAGGGAATCCAGTATGCATCCCTCCTACTGCACATGGGAGGTGCGATGCATACAGACTTCCTTGAAGAGAAGGTGCAATGGTACCAGTGTAAGACTTTTACTTGGTCTTTGGTCACAGTTTGTAGCTCAGTTCAGGGATTTAGGCCAAGCAAGTGATGTTCAGTAAATATAAATCACAAGGGTTGATCTAATGAGGTTACTAGAGCCACCACTAGGGAAATTAGAATGTTTACAAATTGATTGTTCAGTTTATAAACAAAACCCGGAGATAGACTGAAGCAGCATTGATCTACTTTGCACTTGCATAGCAAATGCAATTCGAAGGCTAGTTGGCTTGACTTCAAGCTCCGTCTATAAGTTTACAAAACAAAAAAATATAGACAAGCAAACAATCTATTCGATCCCTAGCGGAGTCGCCATTTTGTTATTGGGAAATCTAGTGTCCACTTGGAGCTGCTAGTCCCACTAAGACTAGTAGCTATCTTAGAAACAAACAAATTAAAACTACTTTCGCTTTCCTTTATGAGAAGTAGATAAGAGGGGAACAAAGGACACCAACCTCAGTCTTGTGCTTGGTTCCTCGCTTGGTTCCTCTCCCTTCTGATAAATCTTCACCACTCCTTCTTCATCTACCCAGCTTCAAAGAGCACCTGTGGAATCAAAGTAGCATAATACTATCAAAGAACAGAGATCTACAATCATAAGCAATACAGGACCAGATATGTATTGACCACACAAATGCATATATCATCAAACATACAAGAATGTGGAGGAAAACTTGAAAAGCTTTATTAATATCAAGAATAGCAAAGAGGATTACAACCAATTGTTCTGACTCAGCGTCATCCTCTCAGCATGAAAGCCCTTATTCACCTCATGAAAAGCTTAGATCACTCAACACTATGATGTTGCACTAGGAAACCAACAACACTTCCTTACAAGATACAAGATTCCAACCTCTTGATCTCTGTGATGAGGGATCCATATATAAATGATTGCAGGGGGGTGAGTCAGCTTTTGGGATTTTGATTAGTGTCTTCTCTTTGATAGTTCTCGATTCCACTTGGATATTGATGATCTCTTACTCATCCCTGGGCGAATTCAAAGAGGCAAGTGTCACAGGAGAAGTTTCTGGAAGATTCCATGATCATCCACCTTGCAAACTGTCTCTGCCATTTGTCCACTCTCACCCATCGCACGCTACAGAAGGGCTTTCCAGTATGCATCGCACCCTTTACACTGAGCAGGTGAGATGCATCACACCCTCTGCACTGGGCATTCTGTATGGTCTAGTTTTGACCAGTTATGAGCAGTTTTCTGTGGAGAACTTCTGGGAGATGATGTAATCAACTAACCTTGTTCCTTTAGGGAATGAAGCAACACTTTTAGGGACTTAGGATCCCTTGGTTTATGGACATTTATGATTGGGGTTGCAGTGCCCAAAAATGTCTATAACACATCCATATGTAGATGGGTAAACAAAATTAGCCAACATGATTTTGGTGCAACTTTGGAGGAGTTACAATTAAAAGCTTCAAATGATTTCGTATGAAAATTTTTCATATATACAACAATCTTATGAAAAATCAGTCCACACTTCTATTGGTAAGTCCCCATTTGAAACTTATTTTGGATATTTTCTACCTTCACCTTTGGATATCACATATGGATAGAAAGGAGGATTGAGGGAGAATCTCAAAAAGAGAAATTTGTTGATAAGATCAAATATAGGAAGAGTACAAGGCTAAGCAATATCAACACAAAACAAAGAAATTATTCAAAGTCGGAGACAACGTAGGGTTACAATTGAACAAGAGAGGCTATAGGGTCTCGGTAAGAAAATAAAGGTTCTGTGATATGGTCATTTCAAGATACTAGAAAAGGTGGGAGACAATTCCTATAGACTCAATCTACTTCCATACATGTGCATTTATTCAATGGTGAACGTGGAAAATTTGAAACTCTATGAGCCTTCCATGCTGGATTAGGTGGAGGAGTAGGTTCTACTTTCTATAGAGGATTTAGCAACAAATGCTTAGGTAGAGTTGAAAAATGATATAGTTTGTAGAAGATGTCCAACACTGAAGATGTCCAGCACTACAAGATAGGGGCAACATGACCTTTTGCAGATTGGGTTGAAAGAGAAATTTCTAGGAAAGAATAAATGGTACTACAGGGAGACGGTAGAGTGTAATTCCCGCTCCTTGATCCTATGATGTTGTGCTAAGTTATTATCTGACCTACTGTGAGATTGATTGTTGTGATAGATCCTTATTAGTGTTATTAATATACATACAATGTATGCATATGATAGCTACATACCCACACCATACATGAATACACTAGTATTCTATGGTCTACTATGATAACTGAATCATACTGTAACTTTATGATTCGACCCTTAAGGTTGATAAAGGTTAGTTAGTATCCCTTAATCTTGATTATAATTGATTAATGGTATGGACTTTTTTTTGTAAGTAATTTAATATTAAAATTTAAATGGGATTATAGATGGAAGGTGATTTGAGGTTGAGAACTTTTGCGAGAATGGGATGGAGCCCTACAGACCTCTTTTGTAGTGGCCAGGGTTTCCCTATTTGCCTCACGCAGCAATACACTACGTTATCAAGATCTGGTTCAACGAATCAACAAGGGAATATGAATTCATGATTTGTGAGTATGTTTGGTCTTTGATCTCAAAATATGAGATTACTGCCACCACGTTTCAAATGACATCCGAGCTTCCTAGTTGCCTTATGCACAATACTCTACTCCACCGAGATTTGATTCATCGAATCTATGTGGTCGTTTGAATTCGTGATCTGTGGGAATGTTCGGTCTTTAAACTTAGAATTTGAGATTATATTCACCTCATTTCAAGTGAAATTTGAGCCTCTAATGATATTGTTGTTGCTGCCTCACTTCATGTGAAGGATCTGAGCTTATATTGAAGCAAATGACGCTGCCCCCATGTTTAGGTTTGATTTTTCTAGATCTTGAATGGTTGCAACTATTTCTTGTTCAATGGATTTCCCATGCAGATCATTGCTTGTGGATAACCCTTAAAGGATATCATGCGAGTGTTGTGGTTTTTGTTGAAAAATGCAACAATATATTCTCAACTTGATTTTGCCTTGATTAAATTGAGAAGATTCTAATTTCCACATTAGTAGACAACTTGAATGCAGCTAACTTGTGTGACATGGCTTGTGTCATTTAGTTTACTTAGTAAATCTAAGTTAGAGGAGTTAGACGTTAGTTAAGCATGTGTGATTGCTAATTTGTAGCAATTGTTGGGCCTTGAAATTGTCATTCACTTCCATTACATTTTCACTTATATTTCCATATTGTCACTTTCACTCCACCTCTATTTTATTACATTTACCTTACCATTATCATTATTGGGTCACATTTATGTTTTTCCAAACTTTATTAATTCTTAGCATTTTTAAGTGAATTTATGGTTAAAAATTAGAAAATAATGTGCGTATGTTTATACCTAACAAGTGGGATGAGATTGTTGACATGTGTAGGTCAAAAGGAAGCTTCTAAAAGACCCTTATGTGGCCTCCTAAAGCCAAATTCGAATTTTAATGGAGAAGATCATGGGATCATGAGGATATGTGTCTCATTTCCTATTTGTATTGAAAATCTAAAAAGACACGTGTCTTATCATTTCCTATTTGCATTGAAACTCTAAGAAGACATATGTCTTATCATTTCATATTTTGATTGTAACTTTATAGATATAGGGAGAGATTCATGGACTCTCATTAATGAGATAGCTTCTCATCTTTTTGTATAAATAGGGGAAGTTTTCTCCTATCATTTTTATGTGAAAAGTTGGGGAAATGCTCTTGTTTTGAATATAGAATTTGGATTTGGCACCATACTCAGGAGTGATGTTCACTTTGATTTGGTTATGCTTGTATTTGAAGCCTCTAAACTTTCCATCCCTCATGATTTTGGATTGGCCATCTATAATGTGTGAGATTTATTGTTTTTCATAAATTGATATTTATTGTTTTTCATAGATTAAAATTTATTTATTTCATATCTTTTCCTATGTGAGAGGTTAAGAGTGATTGTTTTTATTTGCTTTCATATCTAGAGGTTAAGAATTATTGTTTTTGCTTTCATTTTATATCACGTGGTTTTGATTATTCATTTCATAGGATCCTGATTTGATAATGCACACATGATCCCTTAGAGTAGATTTCATTTCATGCAATTTCATTTTTGAAAGAGTGGTGTGCTTTTCAATTCCTGCAAGCGTGGTAGATTACGACTTCAATTCCTGCAAGTGTGGTAGATTAAGATTTCAATTCATGCAAGTGTGATAGATTAAGATTTCAATTCCAAACACTGTACTATAATTTCCTTTGAATTGGTTGTTGAATTAGAATAGGTGAATTTGGTTTGTCGTTATTTGGTTCAGTAGTTAGATTAATCTAAAATGGATGTTAATTTCTAGCATATATAGTGCAAGCATGCTTCACAAGTTTTACAAAACCACCGAGTTGACAATTAAATGATAGGTAATTAATTTTCCTCAACAGTGATCAACGTTAGTTATTTCAAGTTGTTTTCAGTTAAACTAGTTCCAACTATTGGAGGAACTAGTGGAAGGTCAGTTGTGTAGTGGGACTTTAGTATAACTCAATGATCATCAAGTTAACTTATCAATCAACCCAAAATAGCTAGTGCATGTAGAGAATTCGAGTTCCCCAGCTGTGGTGGATATTCCAAGGAAGTGTAACATCAATTGTAGACTAGCTAGTGCATGCAAAGAATTTGAGTTCCCCAAATTTGGTGGATATTCCAAGGAAGTGTAACATCAGTTGTAGACTAGCTAGTGCATGCAGAGAATTTGAGTTCCCTAGCTATGTTGGATATTCCAAGGAAGTGTAACATCAGTTGTAGCCTAGTCTTGAGTGTA
Source organism: Pinus taeda (assembly GCA_000404065.3). Classification (NCBI taxonomy): domain Eukaryota; kingdom Viridiplantae; phylum Streptophyta; class Pinopsida; order Pinales; family Pinaceae; genus Pinus; species Pinus taeda. The sequence goes on along the minus strand of APFE030757224.1, from coordinate 7,033 downwards.
CAGGTGTTGCATGCAGCTAGATGATGAACCTTGGGAATTATACAATACATTTTGGAGAAATTCCTAAATAATAGGGGCCTAATTTCTCAAAGGAATTGCACAAGGAAATAGGGGCTCAAGCGATGCAAAAATTGACTAAGTTTGGGTCTGATATTCTCAGTGAGCAAAGAGATAGGTTATTCACTTGCAGGTTGTGCTCAGTTGATCAATGAAATTGTAATACATCCATATTCATCAGATTAATGCAAGCAAGAAAAGGGGTTTTTAGCATATTGATTTCCCCTGGAAAAATACTATGTGCATGTATGTTATTTCTCATTGCATGTTTGTGATTAATGTTCTAAATTGTGAATTGAATTTCATAGAGTGGTAGAGTAGGTTTGTGTCTTGTGATTTTGATTAAAATTTCATGAGCAATTGTAAATATAAATCATAATTTTTACATGGTATAAGAGCAAGATTCACATTAGAGCAGGAATTTCGATGCTGTTTCTCAGGAGGTTCGAATTTACAGTTTAGTGTAACATGATCTCTCAAGAATTGAGAAGATGACCTTCAAAAGGCTGAGGCTAGAGTATGCCTTGGAAGGAAACTCTAATTTCATCACATGGAGGCGATATTGGATGAAAATGGATTTCTACAATACATCAAGACAAATGTTGTAAAACCACAAGCATATGATGCCCAAAACCTTGCTCAATGGAAGAAATATTTAGCCAAGGTAAGGAGAATAATATTGGAGGGAGTACGGGACCATATTGTCACCAATCTCCATGGGAAATCAATTCCTTATGTAATGTGGTAGTCATTGACAGATTTGTTACATAATAACAACGACCATAGAAAACTAGCACTTAAGGATACAATTCAAAATATCAAGATGCAAAAGAATGAAAATATTCTACAATATCTGAGCAGGTTCACACAAGTTCGTGATGAGCTTGTAGGATATGGTGTTAATGTTCCAGATGATGATTTGGTAAGCTTAGCCCTTCTAGGCCTTCCCAAGAGTTGGCATAGCTACCAATATTCGGTGAACGAGAGGGATAAATTACTGAATTGGGAACACTTATGGTATGATTTGGTACAAGAGGAAATAAGGCAAAATACTAGAGATGGGACTTCATCCAAGGGTGAGGATAAAGAAAAATGTTTATTGGTTGGAAAGGGAAAGGAGGGAAAATGGAATAAATATCAATCCAAACTAGAATCTAGCCAAGGGGGAAGAAGAAATATCTATCCAAAATTAATTGCTTTTATTGTCATGAATTCGGGCACTATCCCACGAAGTGTCCACACAAAAAGGTAAGCAAGAATACCTCAGGAGGAGAAACAAGTGATGCCTTGACTTCATAGCTTAAGCTTGAATTTTCCTTTATCGCATGCATGGCCAACACAATAATGGGGAGCGTATGATACTTGGACTCAGGTGCATTGTTCCTAGAATACCCTATAAGTCTTCAAAATCATTCAAAAGATCAAAACAATCGTATGCGAAGAACCATTAGAAACATCATAAAACACTATCGGGAGGCGAAAAACACAAGAAAACAATGAAAATAGAGCTATCAGCGGCTTGAACAGTGAATGCACAGGAGCCATCGGATTTGGCTGATCAACGGTCCGGATCCGATCAACGAATCTCAATTGGCAGTGGCAAAGGGAGGCTATCGGTGGAGACCCCATGATATATATGATTGCAATGAGTGGAGCCAATGAGGACCGTCAATCAAGTGCACAGATCAACGACCCACGTTGCATCACAATATTGCTATCGGTATATACAATGGAGCAGGGCTATATACATATACATATATGTGATGCGATGGTTGGGACCCGATAACATTATAAACAATATTTGATATAATTTGAGTTCCGGAAAACTATAATTTCCTTTGTATTTGTGTTTTTTGTTAAATAAGAAAAACACAAAGAAAATGCACCTGATGCGATGTTACATACCTGAAAGGGTTTATTAATGATGTTGAACACTATTTCAAGTTCGATAAAGCGGGATTCACATTTTAAGTCATTTTCCAATGTAAAGGGAAATCATAAAACATGCAGGATTTCGGGAGAGTCAAAAGCAGTATATGGTTTGGGCCAGGCTTTGCCCGATCCCACACAATGGATGCCATGTGTCCAGGCTAAGGAGAGAGAAAACCACCCTCATCGGGCGGTTAACCTCCATACGAAAGAGAAGCCCAAAATGAACCACATCCATTGGATTTGGATCTCCCAGATCAACAGTGGAGATGCGATATCACTACAAAAGGCAGACCCGATAGGAGAGTAGGATGCATTTATGAATATTTGAAGTCCGGATGAATAATGTTTTGGTGGTCTTTCCTGTGTTTGAATGAATTTCTCTGTGTAAAAAAAGAATGGCCGTTTCAAGGATTTCAAAGGCCTGATGCACTCATTCGTTGCAGAACAGGAGGCCACCTCCCCTAAAGACGTTATGCAGTGATTATTAACACTTAGAAGGGGGATTCGAACGGACAAAGGCCAGGAGACAAAAAGCCGAGAAGAGGAAATGAATAGACAACGCAAATTGGCTTTAAAGCCATGGAAAACAAAAGATAGAGGTAGGCAGTGCCAAGAGACAAAGCAAAGACAGAGACAGAGAGTGATAGAGTGAGTCTGTGTACTTAGAGAAGCTTGAGAGGTTCAAGTAAAACTCTTGTTGTTGTATCTGTTGTGTGTGAGGCTCAAATTGAGCTCACTGTTGTAAAACTCTATTTGAAGACATAATAGAGAGGTCACCACTAAAGGATGGACCAGGAGATGTAGCCGAGGAGTATTGGGTGAACTCCTTATTAAACTTGTTGTGTTTATGTGTGTTGTCTATTATGCTTCTTTAACTGCTTCATTGTCTATGTATTTCACAATCTTATCGATCCATTTCTTAAAGTAACATAGGAAAATCCATGCACATGAGTCTGTAATATCTTAATAATTGTCTTAGATCTCATCATCAGATCAAGTGGTATCAGAGCTTTAGGTTGCTAAGGTTAGACAAGCTTGTGTTGGATTAGTGAATGATAACTAGGTCAAAGCTCAAATTAGGAGAAGGAGAACTGGTTGAAGCTAACCCAGAAATAGGGAGAGTCTATCCTAGGAGGGAAATGGCAGAATAAAATCCCTTGGAATCAGACTCTCAGTTCATGGACAGTTTCATGACCATGAGAGCCATGGTAGAAGAGATGTATCAAGAATTTAAGAAAGGTCAAAGTGAAGATTCTTCAACCTCCAAACAAGACAAAGGAACAACAAAACCTCTTCTAGATGGCCATTCTAAAGGCAAAGGGAAAGGAAAAGAGCCTCCTCTAACAACACCTCCTTCTAGCCCTTTGATTAAATTAGATGTAAAATTTGATTTGCCAATATATGATGGAGAATTAAATTCAGAAAAGCTAGATAACTAGATTAGACAGATTGATGTATATTGCAAGGTGCAGAACATCGATTCAGAAAGGAGAAAGATTCAGCTGGCCAGTCTTCACCTTGGAGGAACTTCCTTAGTATGGTGGGAAGGCAGGACCCAAGCTGATTTGAAGAAGCATGGTAAAATTCTTTCTACCTCTAGTGAATTTGTTTCTGCCATTAAAAACCAATTCTATCCACTATATTATATGCAGCAAGCTATGATAAGTTGGTAAACTCTTCGCCAATTAAAGGGGCAAAGTGTACAAAGCTATACCCAAGAATTTAGAAAAAGAGCTTTAATTCTAGGCATTTCTCTAGACTCACCTGAAACTTTGCTGAAGTATATAGGTGGTATACATAGATATTGGAGGCACACCATTCTCATGTTTAACCCTACTAGCATAGATGAGGTATCAGTTCAAGCTACACATCTAAAGGCTAGAAGCAAGAATGTGAACCTAGAGATTGGGGGATCATCAAAACCCATTGCAAGAAAAAACAAGGAAAAGAGGAAGTAGAAATGGAAAGAGAGGAAGATAAACGCTGTAAAGAAATACAAACCTTCATGCACTCACTGCAAGAAGGATGGACATGATGATGAACACTGTTGGTCTTTGCATCTGGAGCTGAAACCCAAGAAGTTTGATGACGAGAAAAAGAAGATTGCTACTGCTATTCAGAAAGATTTGGGGCCAGACTCATGTGATGAAACAACAATCGCAGCTATAGGTATAAAAGGTAAAAATTATGAAGCATCTACTAGTAATTCTGCACAATCTAATGATAATGAAGAAAATGAGAGGAAAAGACATGAGATTTTCCATATTAGAGTTATTTCCAAACATCTAAAGATTGATACTATATTTGATAGTGGTTCACAAGTAAACTTGATTTGTGAAGCAATTGTAAAGAAGTTGGGACTACTAACCACACCTCACAAGAAGCCATATCCATTAGGTTGGGTATGTGATAAAGCAAAGCTACAAGTGACTAGACAATGTAAACGTAGGTTTGCTTTTGGGTCAACATTTGTAGATGAGGTTGAGTTAGATATAGTTCCCTTGGATATATGTGGTATTGTTTTAGGAAGTCCTCACTTGTATGATAGAAAAGCCATTTTATATAGCACTGAAAATAATTATCAACTCACAAAAGATGGAATAGAATATATTGTAAGAGCTCATCAGCTCAAAAATAACTACACTCTCATTAACTTAGGGTAGATGAAAAGAATTGTAAATTCATGCAAGCAATTTTTACTAATGGTTGTAAAGGAAAAGAAACCTGATAAAACCAATGTATTTGAAGGTTGTGATGCTAAAAAGCACGCTGATCTAGAAAAAGTTGTTTCAAAATATGATGTCTTAATTTAAGAACCTAAAGGTATGCCACCAAAAAGGGAAATAGTACATGATATTAATTTGCAGCAAGATGCTCCATTGCCTAACATCAGAATGTACAGGTTATCCACTTTAGAGAATGCAGAGATCAAGAAGCAGGTACAGGACCTGCTCAAAAAAGGCTTCATGAGGCCAAGCACTGTTGGCACTATGACACAGATTTGGCGCTATGTCACAGGTGTTGTCCTTGATGGCAACTCACTCAGATGACATATCATAGTTCAGGCTCTTATAATGAAGAAAAAAAGGTATACATGGGGAACCCGCGTATACACGCGGGTTCGTAGACCAAAAAGCACGTATGTGTATACAAACACTTTCACGCAAGGAAAGACGTGTACATGTTGGAAAACTTATTTTTAGCCCGTGGTATTTGGTCCATGGTATTTTGATCCATGGTATCGGTTCAAGGTATTCTGTCCGAAGTATTGACCCCAAGTATTTGGTCCAAGGTATTGACTCTAAGTGGTTTTGGACCATGGTATTGAGTAAGGCCTAAGACTATAAAAGGAGGAGAAGATCATTAGGCAAAGGCACTGAAGCATTGAATATCTAATGAAGGATAAGATCTAGAATATAGTTCTTTGTGTTATGGTGCATAACTGGATCTGAATCAAGGACGAACCTGAGCACTTGATGAAGGATAAGTTCTATTGATGGGTCAAGATCTTAAGGCTTGAAGAGAAGTATCTTTGTGTGGTTTTGATATTTTATAAATGGCGCATGTTGTAATCTATAAATCTGATGATCTGGGTATAACTGATGTCTGAATAGTTGTAAAGGTTAAATCATCTTTACAAATTTGTATGCAGGTTCATTATAGCAAAAGCGTGTATACACTCCGATTCAACATTTCAAAAGTGCATATATACAGATTTTCCTTGATACAAGTGCATATGCACGTAGGTTCATCACATTGAAGTAGCGTACACCTCATAAAATATGTTTTAGCTACTTCTAATTGCTGTTGCATTTTTCTGGGTTCTGGCTTGGGTTCTAGTTATTGTTACTGTATTCTAGTTACAACAGATTCAGTTTTGGTTGTTGCAAATAAGATTGGTTGATGCAGATGTTTGATTCATGTTATTGATGGATCCAGTCTGAAAATTTATGAAACGTGGTCCTTGGAAGAAAGAGAGAAGGTTGTAGCGTTCTGTAGGTCTGCACCTACGTACTAGTAAACACATCAACTAGTACAAGAGCTAAGGGGGTTGAAGCTCCCTTCCAGGAGAAGCTGGAGAATGAGAGAAGGTTGTAGCCTTCTACAGGTAGAAGCCTGCGTACTGGTATAAGACTACACCAATACAAAAATATTGTAAAAATAAGTTTCTTATTAAAATAAGATAGAGACAAATTACAACAGGTGGTTTTCACCCACATTGGGTTTCCACCTTATATCTTGTGTTCTTGTGTGTGATTATCTCCTCTATTTTTACTGTACCTGGTTATTTTCTATATGGTTATGATGGATAGATTGAAAGATCAACATCAGATGAATTAACTAAATTATAAGTCTGCAGGGTATATGCTTGTTTCCTTAACTAAAGTTGCGTATATATGCAAGTTTCATTAACTGAAGTAGTGTATACAAATCTGATTGTGAAATGAAATATTATTGACTTTCTAATACTGATTCACCCCCCCTCTCAGTATTATTTCCAACAAGCACATCACCATGTGGATCTCCAATCGTTTTGGTGAGAAAGAAAGATGGTTCGTGGAGGATGTGCATTGATTACTGAGCATTGAATAAAATACCGATCAAGAATCGTTATCCTCTTCCTCGCATAGATGATCTATTAGATCAGTTGAAAGAAGATGTTTACTTTTCCAAGTTGGACTTGTGTAGTGGCTACCATTAGGTTAGAGTTGCAGAACAAGATGCATGGAAGACTGCTTTCAAAACAAAGCAAGGGTAGTATGAATGACTAGTTATGCCTTTTGGCTTAACTAATGCTCCTGCCAGTTTCATGAGAGTAATGAATGATGTACTCTGACCTTTTATTGATGATTTTGTAATTGTATATTTAGATGACATTCTTGTTTTCAGTAAAACATGGGAATAACATTTGAAGCATGTAAAGCAGACTCTAGATGTTTTGAAAAAAGAAAATCTCTATGTTAAGTTATCAAAATGTGAATTTGGTAAAACATCTTTGAATTATTTGGGTCATATAGTAGGGGGTGGTGAATTGAAGATAGAT
>APFE030757220.1:19333-55995 GCA_000404065.3 Pinus taeda | reverse complement strand
CATCAAAATTTAATAGATATGAAGGCATGTACACACCTTGTCTTTCCTTGGAAATATGGGATCTTTGAATCAGCAAAGTAGAGCATATTTGGCATTTAAATTTGCCCATCATGAAATATGAAACCTATTGGTATAGGTATCCAACACGTTGAATTTGACTTGAAGGTGTTGATTTGGATTGCTTAAGAATACTTGAAGGAAGGTTTTACTTGGTAAATTAGTGGCATACATGTCTTCTCTTTAGTTGGATATCTCATTTTAATTTGATTAAATAAGAAGAGGATCATTGGGCTTTCCCCTTTTGAGAGCTTTTGCCCTGGCTTGAAAGCCTAAATTTTAGTGTCTCTTCTTTATGATCTTGGAAGAATAGCTTGTGGAATTACTTGATGGAAAATAAACAATAAATAACAAAATAAAGATGATTAATTCTCACAAGTAATTACCGAGTAAGAAAATCTATGTTACCTTTGATTTTCTAACAAGTTTTAACTTTGATATTTCCTTTGTTTCACCTTTAAAAATCAATTGTTGTTACTCTAATTGCTAAAAATATGAAGTTGAATTACTATAACATTGATATTCATATTGTTTCAACTTTGGATTTTAATTGTGTAAATCTAATATTCCATATTGCTATAAGTTTGCATTGTAGGTTTATTGTTCAACTCTAATAATTCATATTGTTGCAACTTTTTAACATATATTTATTGCCACAATTCATTCATTAACATGAACATTAATTACAAATTAATCATTGTTGTGAGACTTACTCATTTTTCTTTTTACTTAGGTAATTGTTGCAACTCCATGTTTACACTAGAATACTCTGTTTCCTTCCCAGAATTACAATTACTATGTTTTTTATTAGGTTCTATTTACAACATATGATTATATCCTTATTTATTTTATGAAAAAAGTGTGGTTTGATGTTTTGTGAGTTATTGCATCATATTGCATGTGCACCTGCATTTTTTTTACAACAACCAAGATCATTTTAACAGTGAAACAAGTCACCTTAGATGATTGTGATTTATTTTATGCAAGTGTGATATTTACTTTCTTGCAAGTGTGACATTTACTTTCCTGCAAGTGTTCTCTTAACATTCCTACAAAATGTGGATTGAATTCCAGGTAGATTTATTTTGGTGAGTTCTGAAAGAATCCCAATATATTTTCCTATGGCACTCATTTAGATTACTACAACTTTATATTATACTAGCAAAAATGGTGCACAATAGTTTGCAAGTTCCATACAAACCTTAGATTGATAATTAAATGTGCAACCTTTTGATTGTTTCTACACAACTATAAAATTGATTGAAATTCCCTTCATCATGTCATCTCAAAAAAATCATAACCATTGTAGGAATTTACAAGGTAAGTTCCTCAGATAGAACACTAAAGGACAACGCTCACAAATAGATCACAGATCAATAAACCATTATTCTTGACGTGGTTAAAACCCTCAAAGAGGGAAATTGTCCATAGCCTGAGCCAACGAGACCACTTCAGGCAATTATTTAATAGAAGTATGAAAATTTACATAAGCTTCTCGCATGAATGGTTACCCTACAAATGACCCTCCATGCTATTTAAATAGAGATCATGGACCAATCGGGTGTTAAGCCATGGATCAAGTGTCGGTAATACCAAGGAGAGAATGAATCATCGGATCACTACATATCGTTACCATCGGATTGTAAGTTACAAAAGTACATAGTAAAGAAACACACTTTACCTAACTCTAACTAGACCATGTTATACTTAACTATTTCCTTTGTCTCAGAATATCCTAACATCCCCCCTTAAGAACAACTTGGGATAGGATTGAAGGATGTAAAAATATAACACAATAGGAGAAGGAAGGAGGCATTAGAGCCTATCCCCCCTTAGTGACAACTTCTTGAACTCCGACCATAAATCAAAGTTTAGTAAACTTCGCTATGTGAGATCCTTTGTAAAGATGTTTGCAACTTGATAATTTATTGAAAAATATTGCACTTCAAGAACATGGTCATGAATAAGCTTTCCGATGAATTGCATGTGCAGTTCAATGTGTTTTTTGTGCTAATGTTGGATGGGTTCTTTGCGTAGTTGAATGGCACTTTGATTATCACACCAAAGTATAGTCGGATGCTACTACTGAAAGCCAAACTTTGACAGGATCTGAAAAAGCCACAGGGATTCCTTACTAGCTTCTACGACACCACAATACTTTGCTTCTACTGAAGAAAGACAAATGGCACTTTTTTTCTTGCAAGCCCATGTAATAGGTCCTGAACCAAGAGTGAACACATAACCTACAATAGACTTCTGATCATCAGTGTCACAACCCCAATCGGAATCAGTGAAACCAACCAGTAGAGGAGATGCTTTTGCATTGTAATGAATCCCAAACTGAACTATACCTCAAACATAATGAAGTATTCTTTTAGTTGCTTTCCAATGACTTTAAAGTGGGTTTTGCATAAACCAAGCAATAAGGCCAACAACAAAGGAAAGGTGAGGATGAGTGTGGGTCAGATACAAAAGTTTTCCTTCAAGTTGACAGTATAATGGCTGAAAGTTTGGCTCCAGGCTGAAAGGGAGAAGGGGCTAGCTTACAGTCTTCCATGTGAAAATGGCATAGAAGATCACAGGCATACTTGGACTGGGAAAGGGAAATACCTTCCTTGGATTGCAAGACTTGAAGATCAAGACAATAATGCAAGTGTCCTAAGTTTGTCATTTCAAACTTCTTTTTAAGGCTGGACTTCACATGGTTTATAAGGTTGGGATCACTACCAGTAAGGATAAGATCATCAACACAAAGAACAAGAATGATAAGAGACTTGCCCACTTTCTTGGTGTAGATAGTATTGTCAAAATGACACCTAGAAAAGCCAATTTCTAAAAGAAAGCTATCCATTTTGGCATACCAAGCCCGAGGGGCTTGCTTGAGACCATAAAGGGATTTCTTAAGCCGACATATAAGGTTGGAGTCTATTTGTATAAAGCTAGTAGCTTTTTCCATATATATTTCTTCATGCAAGTCCCCGTGCAAGAAGGCAAATTTAACATCCATCTGATGGACTTCCCATTTGAAAGAGGTAGCAACGGAAAGAAAAAGGCGAATAGAGTTCATTTTGGAAACAGGGGAGAAGGTTTAAGTATATTCAATGCCTTCAAATTGTAAAAAACCCTTAGCAACAAGACGAGATTTATGTTTATCAACTTTTCCATCTAGTCCATACTTGGTTCTGTAAACCCATTTGCATCTAACACGTTTTCGTCCCTTTGGAAGAGGAACAAGATCCCATGTATCATTTTCCAATAATGAACGATATTATTCATTCATAGTTGTGTCCAAATCCGGAGGGCCTGAAGCTTCTTCAAATATGTCAGGATCATAATTCACTGAGGCTTGAGCCAGTAAAGAAGAGGCTCTATCGAACTGAGAACATGTATGTCGTTGATCTGTAGGATCAACGACAAGAGAAATTGCTGCATCTTGAGTAGCACAGACCCATTTTGGAAGCTGAGGAGCTGAAGGAGGATCTTGAGAAAGTGGGGGAGGATTGTCATCCTCAGTGTCATCATCTGAAAAAGAAATATTTTCATAAGTAGAAGGGATAGAGAGAGGTGGCACATCCACCAAACTAGGCTCGTAGGCTGATATATTTTCAGTAAACTTTAAATCTCTTCTAATGATAACTTAAGTGGAATAAGTCTATATCCTTTGACATCTTTAGAATATCCAACAAAAATACATTTTTCGCTCTTAGGTTCTAAAGCTTTATGTTTCTCATCTAGAATATGGGTCCATGCTTCACTTCCAAAAACACGAAAGTGACTTACATCTGGTTTAATTGAGCTTCATGCTTCTTTTGGAGTGATATTCTTTAAAAATTTAGTAGGAGTGTGATTTACTATGTAATTTTCACAATTAATTGCTTCTGCCCAAAAATTAAGACCAAGTCCTTTAGAATGAAGCATACAATTAGCCATTTCATTTAAGGTGCGATTCTTCCTTTCATCTACACCATTTTGTTGTGGAGTATATGGAATAGTATGTTGCATTTGAATTCCATTCTCAGTGAAAAAGTTGATGAATTTGTTGTTAACATATTCTCCGCCATTATTAGATCTTAGCTTAAGAATTTGATGTCCAGATTATTTTTCAACAAAGGCCTTCAAGGCCAAGAACATGTTAAATACTTCACTCTTGAGTTTTAAGAAGTATACCCAAGTGCGTCAGGAGAAATCATCAATGAAAGTTAAGAAATACTTGTAGCTAGAGAATGAAACCACTAGAAGTGGACCACATAACTCACTATGCACAAGCTGTAAAGGGCCTGAGGTGTGCCAAGAGGCATGTTTTTCAAAACTATCCAATGATGTTTTCCGAGTACACATCCAGAACAAACACCATCTTTGCAAGATACCATTGGAAGACCTGTCACCATATTTTCTTTACATAGATTCTAAAGGGAGTGATAGTTTAAGTGACCAAATTGCTCATGCCAAAGTTTGCTCACTTCATCATTATGAGCAACAAATACCGAGGGAATATTTGATGACCAAATGTTGTTAAATTTATACAACCTTGTGGAATCATCAGTAGTGCCAGTAGCTAAAATCTATCTAGGATCTCTTAGGTCCTTAATTACAAATTTTACCTTCACCTGAATGAGTTATCTGATATACAGATAGAAGGTTGCAGGATAAGGTTGAAACACATAATACATCATTAAATTGACCATTGTTTAGATTAACAGTTTTGGTCCCTACAACACTAAGAGATCTATCATCACCAACATATATATTTTTGGTGTTACAATCATTTAAAGAAGAAAACATGGATTTGTTTTTGGCCATGTGATAAGAAGCTCCAAAATCAATGAGCCACTCATGAGAATGAGAAGAAGAAGATACATTTAGTGCATAACCAGATGGAGATGCTTCACAACCACATGCTGAAAGTGTTATTCTTGAAGATGAAGTTGAAGTTGAAGTTGAAGTTGAAGAGTGCTCCAAATGGATGCTATGCTTCTTAATTGCTGCTTCCAAGGCTTCCATCTTCTTAAAGCATTTGGATTCTAGGTGGCCATCTCAATTACAAAAGTGGCAATGCCTATCAGTCTTCTTCCCTTTATTTTTATTTGCACTATCGTTTTGTTGAAATGATTTTTCATTCTGAGACTGAAATTGCTTAGGACCCTTGTTTGGTTTAGGACCATTATTTTTAGGATACTGCGTCTTAGGATTCTTTGAATTTGGTTACTGCTGTGCGGCTAAGGCTTTCTTATAAGAGTTTCCAAGATTAAGAAGACCAAGATATAAGAGCTTTTCTTGTTCTCTTTGTTGGGCCTAAGAATTATCCTAAAAATACATCCACTTTCACTCCATTCACACATTTTCTCACCTCTATTCCACCACCATGTCATCACATTTGCTTCACTTTCATCATTATATGGGTTACCTTTGTGCTTTCCAAAAGATTATTAACTCTTAGTATTTTTAACTGAATTTGTGGTTAAACTTTAGAAAATAATATGCTTATACTTATACCTAACAATTGGAATGAGTTTTTTGACATGTGTAGGTTAAAAGGAACCTTCCAAAAGCCCCTTATGTGGCCTCCCAAGGCTAAATTCGAATTTGAGAAGATATACCTCATGGAGGAGATAATGGAGATAGGGTTATGTGTCACCATTGGTTGAGAAATATGTGGATCAAAGGAGGGAATAGTGGATCTACATTTATGAGTTTGTTATCATATCTTGTTGCATAAATAAGAGTGTTATCTCCTTCATTGAAATTTAGTCCTTCATTTGTAATTTTAGATTTTGGAATCAATGTAACAGAGAGTTTAGAACCTCTTGGAATGTAGAACTTCAAGCTTGTAATTGCAATTTGCAATTGATGGTAAATAAAGTGGATTGGATTTTCTTCTACATTTGACTTCTTTCTAGGTGTGCTTGTGGAGCTATGGAGGCCCCCCATTGCTTCACTTGCATACTTGTTTTGTTTTGGTAAACTTTCATTTTATGTTTGTTTGTGAATTTCATTAGATTAAATTATTGGTTCATATGTTTGAAATATTAATGAATGACCTTTCGTAAGAAAGTATTAATGTTTCCTTCAATGAATCTGATTTTCTATTTAATGTTTGATTTCATTAGTTTAAGTTTCTGACTTATATGTTTGAGATATAAACGTATATTCTTTCGTAAGAAAGCTTTATATTTCATGCAATCAATCATAATAATGTTTAAGTGCTTTATTTTCATTAGTTTAAATAGTTTTTTGATTAAGATGATTAGAAATATTAATGACCAGTCCCCTGTAAGGGAGCTTTAATATTTCGCACACTTGTCACAATGTCTTTTAATTTTTAGATTTCATTTTTTTTAAATGACTAAATAAATGTTGGAAATCCCAATGAAAAGCCTCCTTTAAGGGAGCTTTGGCATTTCTTCACCTAACTTAGTTTAGTTTGTCTCTAAGTCCACATACAGTGGATGTTCCTCGAAGTTTTACTTTCCTGAGTTGATAGTAAATGAAACTGTAACTTGCATCCGCATTTTAGACCCAACATTTTGGCGCCATTGTCGGGGAGGATCATTTGGAGATAGTCTTTTTTTTTTATAAATCAGATATGTATATTAAAGAACAAAATATTTTACAAAAAGTCTGCCGAGGTAGACGGAAACCTTAGATGGACCATTTCAACCTCGCTGTCAACCAGCTCTGGGCTTCCAAAACCGAGATGCACACCACGCAGGGCGGCTTGCTCTTGAAAGAGATAAAGGTCGCCACGACACTGTCAAAACTGGGACATAGACAGAGTAACATATCTACTTTGCATAGGGCCGAAGCCTTAACAGAAAACAGAGTGAAAAGAAAGTAGCAAGATAAATTGGCGTAGAGCTGTAATAGAAGAAACAAGATAGAGAAAGATAGGGGACTAGGGAAGCCCGCCAGAGCGCGGAGAGCCTCCAATCCGACTGGCTGTATCTAAGCCCACATCCAGAATGTGCTTATCTACTTTGGCTTGCATTCCTTGCATGGAGTGGAAATCCTGAGCCTCCTTCATCCTTTGATCCTGCAAAAGGGGATCCGGGCTTAGAGTTTTCCGAAGCAGTCTAATGAGCACAGTCAGTTTCTTGTTGACCACTTCCACCCCCTCCTGCACTACGGTGATTCTGCGATCCAACGACTCATGGATTCCTTGAGGATCAGCTGGCTGATTTTCCGAAGCGGGGTGCCCCTTCCCAGACCGCTGCTTCCCATCTTCCTTTGCATCCAGGGCTTTTGCTAGGAGAGTCTTGATTCTCCAGCTCTTCGCCTTAGTGCGAACAAATTGAGTTGCTCTTTTGGCGGGCGTACCCGAGTCAGTCAGCCAATCAACCTCCTCCGCGACGAAACCTCCCTGTCTTTGCACTTCTTCCTGTTTCACCACAGCCTCCATCTCCACGATTTTGCGTTTTCTTCTCGTTGTGGCTCTTGTCTCATACATGTTCTATGCTATGCATTATTCATGGTTGGCTGCAGCGCATCTACAGCTCCCCTCATCCATTCTGTTCCCTATGAATTTATCACGGTGAGCACTTCTGCTAACAAGCTGGATATAGTCGCTTGCAGAGCTTTTGAAAGAGATGGAGGAAACCGAGCCATGACTCCCGGTTAAATAGCTTTTCTCCATAGATTTTTCCAGAAATTTCTCTCCCCTCCGATCCAGAGTGGTAGTACTTTTGTTATTAATGGTGAGGATGTTCGCACACCTCTCAAATCCTTTCCCTGCAATCACATAAATATTTCTGATTGCCTTCCTATCAAGGTTGAGGCAGTTGTCCTTTCTCCCCAAACGGTCTCTACGGATTCGCTCGTGGCATGAACCAAGTTGATGGTTCCCAAGTCTAGCTCTCCCTCGCCATGATGACCACCGCCGCAACTGTCCAATCGTCCAGCTCCTGTTATAATAACCCCAGCCGTTACCCGAAGTTTCATTTTTACGGTACCGGACAAAGAAACGGTTGCCGGTCAGGCCCGGTCGGTTCCATTTAGGTCTTGTTGTGCCAGCTGTGCACATCGCGTCTTCAGGTTCGGGCAGTCCACCTCCTCCCAACAGCTGTCCCATCCCCTGTCCTGACTGTCCACTCCACAATTTGCCAGGTAGTCCGCCAGCCCGTTTGCCTGACGTCTTACCGCATGGAAAACTAGACCTTTCATACCAGCCATGAGTTCTGCAATATTTTCCGTGACTTTGACTAGCCGCCAATGTTTTGTGGCTTTGTTTGCCTTAGTGCCTCGCTGCATTTTTCAAGCTGTAGAAATGACTAGAGATGAATCCTCTTCCAGAATTCTGTTACAGAGGCACAGGGATTTAACAATTCTCAGACCATGCTCTAGAGCTGCGAACTCCATTTCATTATTTGTGCTTTCCTCGAGCGCTCTGTAATATATGTGGATAATTTCTCCCTGCTGGTTGCGTAGAGCCCCCCCAATTCCTACCATGTTGGGGTTTCCTCTCGAGGCCCCGTCAAAATTCAACATCAAACCTCCTTCCGGTGGACGCTGCCATTTATCAATCTGTGAGGATGGTTGCGTTCTGTGCCTCAGAACAGTAATGTTGCTGGTGACTTCCAGACGAAAGCTTTTCAAAATGTGTAAGTCCTGTGTTGTCGGCTTCTCGTTACCTTCCTCTCTGCATTTCGTTTGGATTAACTGTTGAATGTTGGTTATTATATTGTCTTTAGAGAAACCTATGTTCCTGTGTTCATCTTGGAAAATTCTGCAGTTACGTTCCTTCCAAATAGACCATAGTAAAAACCCTGGTACAGATTTCCATATGCTATTGACTCTTTGTATGTTGGAGAAGTATTTTTTCCAACTCATTATAGTACTATGAATGGAGTCTCTATTACGATCAGTGCTGCTAAGAATCCCTTCCATCCATCTCCATAACTGATTTGCCCATTCACAGGTGTTGAAAAGGTGGTTCATGGATTCCTCCTCAACGAAGCACATAGGGCATATTGAGGGTCCCTTGAAACCTTTCTTGCACAAGTTGTCCCAAGTTAGAGTCTTGTTTCTCATTAGTAGCCAGAGGAAGGTTCTGATTTTCGGCCATAGAAGGCTGTCCCAAACATTGCTGCACCATGGCACGACCTCTACCTGTTCTTCCTTTTCTATTATGTTCCTGGCTTCTTTTAATGAGAAATCGCCATTACCTTTGAGACCCCATCTTAGCTTATCATCCTCTTCAGTTTTCTGAATCTTTATTTTTAGGATTCGCTCACTGAATTGCTGAGAAATTTCTCTGTTCTCCTCTGTGTTCCCAGGATTTAAATTTATCCATTCCCTCCAATTAGCATCCCCGCTGTTTTGATTCCAATACTGATTGACTCTGTATCTTCCCTGATTTTGACTTGTTTGCTTGATGGTTGATAGCTCTGGTGTGTCCAGTTTAGGGAATTGCTACCATGCATCTTCCCAAAACATGGCCAGCCTGCCATTGCGAATTTCCCAAAAGCTATGCTCCTGTACTAGGTCCCTGTTATTCTTGGCATGATTCCATATGGACGACCCTTCCAGGATTTCCTGTAGTCTAATGAGGTCCTGAGTATCACAGTCTGGAGTATACCTTTCCTTCCAATGCCTTGCCCATGGTAAAGTGGGATTTTTAATCCATTTCCACCATATCTTAGCTCCACAGGTACGGTTGACCACCCTTGGATCGACTAAGTTCAGCCCCCCCATAGATTTCAGCTGGCATAGTTTATTCCATGCCACCAAAGCCCACTTCTTCTTATCCCCATTTCCACTCCATAGAAAGGATCGCTGAATATTTCTCATTTGTTGCAGAATGCCTTTGGGGGCAGGAAGCATAGATAGTAAGTATTGTGGAATGGCTTGCAGAACAACTTTGGTTAGGATGAGTCTACTCGCTAGGATGAGAGCTCTGTTCGTCCAATGTGAGCATTTTTTCTTCATGTTGGCCAAAACTTTCTCCCAGTGAATTTTCTGCTAGGGTTTTAGAGTCAGAGGAGCCCCAAGATATTTCAAAGGCAGGGAGCCAATCCTGAATCCAAGAAGCTGGGACAGGTGAGTTTGGACTACCGGGTGAGTGTTGAAAAAGAAAATGGTAGATTTAGAAAAATTAATTTCCATGCCAGAAGCTTGGCTGAAGAGATCAAGGATAGCCCTGTAGGCCACAGCCTCCTTCACCGTGGGTGTACCATGTAACATGGTATCATCCACAAACTGTTGATGAGTGGTAGCTGGTAGCGATCTTATAGGCTGCAGACCTTTTATGGATCCTTCTGCTTTCTTCTTGGCAATGGTTCGGCTGAGGCCTTCCATTAGGATTACAAAGAGGAAGGGGGATAGGGGATCCCCTTGTCTTATTCCCCGCGAAGGTGTGAAGGGAACAGAGGGAGCACCATTGACAAGGATGGAATATCTGGGAGATTTGATGAGAGCAAGTATCCATTTGATCCAGGTCCTACAGAAGCCAAAAGCTCCTAGAACAGCTTCAAGGTATCTCCAGCTTACTTTATCATAGGCTTTTGAAAGATCCAATTGCATGAGCATACCTACTTCTTTTCTTGAATGAAGCGAGTGAATCATATCCTGTGCTAACAGGATGTTATCAAGAATTTGTCTACCCTCAACGTAGCCCGATTGCTCTTCTGAGATTATACCAGGAAGTTATTTTTATTGCAATTTCTTTTTATGGACTAACTTGTGAAACTTGGTGACAACAGGATCTTCATAAAGGAGTTCAAGCTTGGATCAATTTTTATTTTCATACTTAGTTTCAAATTCAGTCTTTTTTAAACTCCCCATTTCTTACTAATCCATCTACGGATGAGAAAACTGAAGATGTTGAACAAGTACTTCTTGGAAAGCAAGGACAATATTGAAGACTGGTTTCAAAAGAACCTTGTGCCAAATCCAAGGATCAAATAGGTTACTCACATGCTTGCAAATCATAAGGTAAAAATTTTAAATCTTGATGTGAGCATTTTTGAATTTTTCGTCTGTAGATGGCTTCACTGGAAGCATTCTTTTACTTAGAAAAATAAAAAAAATCTTTCAAGTTAAATAGAATAGATTGGAAGAATAAAACGAGATCTCGTAGAGCTTTTTTTAGTCTTATTTTCAAAAACAAAAATCATCAACTCTTCTGCAGAATAAATTTACGTGAGCCACTTCATCCACACTAACCCGCCAAAAAAAAAAATCAATAGGTTAGTATGATCTCTTCCTGCGGTTCGAGCAATCAGGAAAATCAGAAAATCTATTGATTTACTTTTGAAATTAAATAAAAATCTCTTGCTAGGAATTTGCACAAATCATTAAAACTACAACATTATAAGGAATCAAAATCATTTTTATTTTATTTTTTAAATTCATTTATTTTTTATTTCAAATTTAAAAATTAAAACTGTAGTTTAGTGATTTGATAATTGTGTTAAAACTTCTCTGCATAAAACTTCTTGGCATATGATTTCTTTCTCTGCATATGTGTTGGATCATTTCTTCAAACAAGCCAAATCTGCATATCAACAATTCAATGTCAGTATTTAAGGAAGAAATTTTTCATATCTTTAAAGAAGAAATTTGTGATAAAAATCATCCATAGTACAACAGAACATCAGTGAGAGATGTAGCACTGATAAGGTAGCTATCTGTGTTACAAAAGACAACAGACCATCTTCTTGACCTCTTAAATCATCCCTACGATGAGGATTTTCTGAGCATGCATAATTTTCTGTGGCATCAAATGAGGGCCATTCGTATGGACCTTCGAATGTAGCATATCTTTAACCGATCAAACCACCCTGGACAACATCACACAGTTAATCTGAAAAAACCAGTTAGTTCACCCTCCCAATACATCCATTTCACATACATTATAGTGCAACTGACAGGTCACGCGTCGCCAACAAATGTTGCAAGTACATCGATGATATATTTGATTAATTGATTGATTGATTGATTGCCTACTGGATTCGAGGTAGGCACTAAGTTTGTTTGGAAATGAAATTATCAAAACATTAATTAAACCATAAATTTAAGGGGTATGGCGCAAAATCTTTTGGTACATAGAGAATTTGATTATAACTAAATTATGCCTTTTTAAATACGTTTCTCCATAGTTTGCAGGATTGATTCGATTTTTTTGAGGTTTAGCAAGATCCTCGCTGCTTCCTAGATTGATGACAAGCTTCTATCCACTTAACGCTTACACATGGACTATAGTTGAATCCTCTTCTATCAAGAAATAATTTCGATCATTCTATCTTGGCGGAAATTATTTCGATCACTCTATCATGGCAATCACTCTATCATGGTGGAAATCATTTGAATCATTTGGCGAAGAAAACGACTGGGATTTTTTTTTTCTATAGAGCCCTTCTGGCATCTCGTCATGTTCACCATCGATCTGAACACAGACTCTGTCCCTCACACTTGTTGCTCAAATCTTATACTAACTCTGCACAGAATTGTGTCATACTAATGTGCTGCATTCAATTTAGGCAAATTGACATTCTTACCTTACTCCACACCCTTGGCATCTATGCGTTCTACAAGTTCTTGCAAATTCCAGTAATAGCTTAATGGTTTGACATGTTGCATGATAGATTAGAAAATTCCAAGTTCTGGGGTTTGTTCCTAAATGTCCAAGGATGGTGAAACACCTGTCCACCCTTGAATTCAAAGTCTACAGGTGGTTGGTCAACGCTGGTCAAACTCAGTTATTTTAGCAGAAATTCCAAAATAAATGAGAAAATTTTCTATTTTTGAGATTTTGCATGCCATAATTCACTTTTTCCCAGCAAGAGTCATTTCTCATTATCCACATACACATCATTGCATTTTCATCAATCCTAACCCACCAATAAAAATCAATGAAGCTCATTTACTAGCTTTTTGTTCCACTTTACATATTCATTGTCAATTTCCTTTATCCTACCCTTGGAAATAAAACATTGCTTCCATACACCATTGAGTCCATAGTCCTTGAGTCTAAATACTTTTCTAAAAACACCTTGAAGCTTGCATGCCTTGGGCAAGCTATCATGCCGATAAACAAAGGGAATATACCAATGTCCCTTGTTCATCGAATCTATTAAGTATTTGACAACAACAAATTCATTCATACTCATAAATATGTGTTAGGGGCATCTTGGCTCTCATCCACATCAAATATGGGAGCTCTCATGTTGACTAGTGGCATCTATTAATGGCCACTAAGTTAACAATTTCTTGTTATGTTTGACACTGAAACATTTATTCACATGACAAGAATTGTGCCAACGAGTGTTGAAGACTTGAAGATCCATCATTTTGTAGCAGAGGAAGCAGATTTAATTTCATTACTTTTCAGTTTTTGATGTAAATGACTTGAGGACAAGTGAATAAATAAGGCTAGGGGGAAAATGTAAATTCTGAATTTTGTATACCTTCCAAGCCTTATACATTTTCAGCCGCATTCAACAGCTGATTCTGAACATCCAGGAGCAAATTTAGCAGTAGATGTAGCAACAATAAAAGATTCACTTTTTCGACTTCATCCACCATTTTCACAACCAAGTGAAGAAGACTATGATCAGAATTTTGCAGCGACACATGCACAACTCTCATCCAGCCATACCTCTAAGTTGAGGTATGATATTTTCTAATTTTTAACCATTTAATTCCTTGAAATCTAGAATGATCATTTTTGGAAAAACTTCCTTTTCTCATTTCACAAAATTGCCAAAATCATTAGTTTGTGGGGGGATACATCTACATTCATACTTTGTCACATTCATATTTTCCCAGATTCATATATCACATTCTAAACTCCACATACTTTGAAAATATATTTACTATTACATCATCATGAGCATATAAATGGCTTTGTAAAAAGCACTTAAAAGCTAATTGGATGCAAACACAATCATGGTTGTTACACAAGAGCCAACCATGATGCATTCCAACAAAAATACTTCGCAATAAAAATCACATTATCATTATGAAAAGATCATACATTGAATTTGAATGCAACAAACAAAATACGGTTGAAACATAAGAACCAACCAAGTTGCAATTCAATAAACTCACTTTGAAAAAGTTAAGTAAATGATATCATGCAAAGTTTAAGCCAAAGCTCAAGTATCAAAAATAATGTAATAGATTGCATGAGGACATGCAATACCTTCAGTTTGGGGGTATGTCGGGCCTAGGAATTATCCTTAAAATACATCCACTTTCACTCCATTCACACATTTTCTCACCTCTATTCCACCACCATGTCATCACATCCACTTCACTTTCATCATTATATGGGTTACCTTCGTGTTTTCCAAAACATTATTAATTCTTAGTATTTTTAACTGAATTTATGGTTAAACTTTAGAGAATAATATGCTTATACTTATACCTAACAATTGGAATGAGTTTGTTGGCATGTGTAGGTTAAAAGGAAGCTTCCAAAAGCCTCTTATGTGGCCTCCCAAGGCTAAATTCGAATTTGAGAAGATATACCTCATGTAGGAGATAATGGAAGATAGGGTTATGTGTCACCATTGGTTGAGAAATATGTGGATCAAAGGAGGGAATAGTGGATCTAAATTTATGAGTTTGTTATCATATCTTGTTATATAAATAGGAGTGTTATCTCCTTCATTTGTAATTTTAGATTTTAGAACCTCTTGGAATGTAGAACTTGGAGCTTGTAATTGCAACTTGCAATTGATGATAAATAAAGTGGATTGGATTTTCTTCTACATTTGGCTTTTTTCTAGGTGTGCTTTTGGAGATATGGAGGGCCCCTATTGCCTCACTTGCATACTTGTTTTGTTTTGGTAAACTTTCATTTTATGTTTGTTTGTGAATTTCATTAGATTAAATTATTGGTTCATATGTTTGAAATATTAATGAATGACCTTTCGTAAGAAAGTATTAATGTTTGCTTCAATGAATCTGGTTTGCTATTTAATGTTTGATTTCATTAGTTTAAGTTTCTGATTTATATGTTTGAGATATAAATGAATAGTCTTTCGTAAGAAAGCTTTATATTTCATACAATCAATGAAAATTATGTTTAAGTGTTTTAATTTCATTAGTTTAAATAGTTTGTTGATTAAGATGATTATAAATATTAATGAACAGTCTCTTGTAAGGGAGCTTTAATATTTCACACACTTGTCACAATGTCTTTTAATTTTTAGATTTCATTTTGTTAAATGACTAAATAGATGTTGGAAATCCCAATGAAAAACCTCCTGTAAGGGAGCTTTGGCATTTCTTCACCTAGCTTAGCTTAACTTGTCTCTAAGTCCACATACAGTGGATGTTTGACACAGGGTTACCCCTGCTTTACCCAAAGTTTGCATGGACTATGCATACATCTTGTCTGTCCTAGGAATTTTAACTCTTTGTCAAGTTAAATCTTCATTTTCTAAGGTTTAAGACTCATCCATCAATTCCTATGCTTTATGGTTTATTAAGCTTCAACATAGACTAGTGCTCCATTCAATATGCATGTATCAGACTTAAATCACCCCTTATCCTTCATTTATGACTTTATAAAAACTCTTCTTTTATGATCCTTCCTATCGGGACATTATAACCCTTCCAAACCTTCAATCATTCATTATCTGCGCTTATACAACCCTTATAATCCTTTATTAAATCTTAGTCCCACACCTCATAACCAAACCCACATGTTCCTTTCGTTAATTTAGACTTAACTCACAATTCTTTTTATCGGCGCGTTAATCGCTTTAAACCTGTTACAAAGGAAATACATTCAAAACATAACTTTCCACCTTGGTACGACCTCTACACATTTCCCAATGCACGCCTTTATCACAATTGGGGTTCGCTCCTCCACAGGTCACATTACACATATGTTCCCCCATCTACTTCGATATGCGATAACACATAACTTTTCGGATTTCAAATATCATTAGCCCGCACTTAATAACTTTTTGGGTCCGCACCATCGCTATCGCATGTCTCCATACTCCTCCACCGATACAATGCCATTAAACTGTTGCGATGCAATATTTTACAACGATCTCCACCATTGATCCCTCCTTCCGATCCAACGCCCATTATCCTTCTCGATCAGTAGACTTGCATTACAATTCTCTGCCATTGATCTGCTCTTAGCAGATCCAATGGCCCACACCATTTTCAGGTGAAAAACAAGCCAACACTTAACTGCTATACAAACCCGATGGGAGTTATAAATGCCCAATCTAATAAAGTTCAGTTCTGGCTTCTCAATTAAACTTTGATTACTTTGGTGCCTGATGTTCGTCCTATGGAAAGATCTCTCGATCGCCGATGTTGGTCTACATTTGTTCAATAGTTTAGAAATTCATCAATAATTCCTT
Organism: Pinus taeda; assembly: GCA_000404065.3. NCBI lineage: Eukaryota > Viridiplantae > Streptophyta > Pinopsida > Pinales > Pinaceae > Pinus > Pinus taeda. The sequence goes on along the minus strand of APFE030757220.1, from coordinate 39,613 downwards.
ATTCTTCACCCAGAACTTCACTTTGCTCTGGCTCAGAAACGGATACTTCCATTTCCAATTCAGCTTCTCTGAGTTCTTCAGGCCTCAATTGAACACCTAGTACCTGTTCAAGCTTCATAAACTCTTCTGCTAATTGCATAATCACCTGCTGACTTCTCTTCTTTTGTAGCCTTCTCTATAATTTATGCCACCTCACTTGATTTTTCCTCAAGACCCAACCTTGTCTCTAGTTTTCCTCAAGTATCATCATCAATATATTGAGTTGTTCTTTTATTTTTGCAATCTCTTTGTCAAGCTTCTCTTGACTCATCCTCATGCCATTTTCCTTGACATCCTCTTCCTTCACCTCCATTCTATTGTGGTCTTCTTTAGAACCTTTACTATGACTATCAATAGCCATCTTCTTCTCTATCTTTGTGAGATCCTTACTCACTTACTATGAGATGCATTAAAGCCTCTACAACAACAAGTCTTCCCTGTTGCCACTTACCTCGCCAAGCTCTCCTCACTCAGTCTTTTGGCAAGCAATTGATTCTCTATCTCTGGAACCTCCTTTGAGCACTCTTCTCTGCTCCTTTAGGCTTCAACTCATCTGCACCTTCTCAAGAACACAATTGTCCTCTTGTATTTTAATCAACATGGAATACTTGGTTCCAGCCGCTTCTTCTTTTGCTTAGAAAGTCTTACCAGCTTCCTTCATTACCTCTTAGCAATTGTACCCACATCCTTTGTGGAATTACCTTTGTGAGTTGCAACAATACCTCTGCAGTAACTAGTCTCCTCCTTGCTACATATGATTCACTAAGCTTCTCTCCTCTGAGCTCAATTTTGTAGCATCTCTCTGGTTCTTTCCTTTGGAACTAAGTGAGCACTCCTCACTCTAGATTGTTGCAACCTTCTCATCTCCTTATGTTGTCACCTTTGCATCAATATAAAATCCACACATTCTCCAATTTTCAAATAAAATCAAACAAAACATGTCATCTCACCTTCAAGATCTCTGCATGATCTTGTTCCACCATTTACCTATACTTTGAATGGATTTTCCTCTTTTTCTTGCATCTGCAAGTTTTGTTCCACATAATCTTTGTGTGCCTATTATTTATCAGATTAAAATTTGACCTCCCTTTCCTGCATACACATCTTAAAACACAACTCTGTTCTAAGTCCTTTTCTACAAAATTTCCTTATTTTGTTCTACTATAAATTGTTTCAATAATAATTATGCTTTGATACCAAGTGACGCGGGGTTACCCCTGCTTTACCCACAGTTTGCATGGATTATGCATACATCTTGTCTGTCCCAAGAATTTTAACTCTTTGTTGAGTTAAATCTTCATTTTCTAAGGTTTAAGACCCATCCATCAGTTCCTATGCTTTATGGTTGATTAAACCTCAACATAGACTAGTCCTCCATTCAATAGGCATGTATCAGACTTAAAACACCCCTTATCCTTCATTTATGACTTTATTAAAAACCCTTCTTTTATGATCCTTCCTATCGGACATTATAACCCTTCCAAACCTTCAATCATTCATTATCGGTGCTTATACAACCCTTATAATCCTTCATTAAATCTTAGCCCCACACTTAATAACCAAACCCACATGTTCCTTTGGTTAATTCGGACTTAACTCACAATTCTTTCTATTAACGCTTTAATCCCTTTAAACCTATTACAAAGGAAATACATTCAAAACATCCCTTTCCACCTTGGTATGACCTTTGCATGTTTCCTGATGCATGCCTTTATCGCAATCGGGGTTCGCTCCTCTGTGGGTCACATTACACATATGTTCCCCCATCTACTCCGATATGCAATATTTTCAAATATCATTAGCCCGCACTTAATAACTTTTCGGGTCTGCTCCATTGCTATCGCGTGTCTCCATACTCCTCCATCGATACAATGCCATTAAATTTTTGCGATGCGATATTTTATAACAATCTCCATTGTTGATCCCCCCTTCCGATCCAAAAACCATTATCCTTCCCGATCAACAGACTTGCATTACGATTCTCCGACATTGATATGTGCTTAGTGGATCCAATAGCCCACAACAAGACAACAATTAATCGCTATACAGAGCTGATGGGAGTTATAAATTCCAAATCTAATAAAGTTCTGGTCCGGCTTCTCAATTAAACTCCGATTACTTTGGCACCCGATGTCCGTCCAATGGCGAGATCTCTCGATCACTAATGTTATTTAATCCTGGCCGATAATCATAAAGATCCAACAGCTACGATTCACCCATACTCCATTTCTTCACTCTTCCATTTCACTTAGATTTAAGGCACTTCTTCAAGGTTTCTATGGTTTTCGGGTTTCCTTCAGGGTTTCACATTTTTCCTTCTGCTATGCAATTAAGTCCCGCTTGAGCTTCACTTTATGATTTCTGTATCACAATCCTTTGCATAGGATCACTTGGATGCTCCAATTGGGTTCTACGCCCTTAACGACTCTCAGTCTCTTCTCCTCTTTTGTACATTCTCTTCAGCTTTGTCTACATATATGTATTACACAGAACCCTAGTTCACATTAAATTTATCATTCAGTCACTCGAAATACACACTTATACTGATTCTAATCAATTTCTATATATATAAATATAAACAAATAATTACAGATTGAGACTCTGTCTCTCAGGCTTGATTTTCTAATATCAGTGGCCTTTGTTTACATTTGCCCGTAGGCTCAAAGCCACACTCTAGCTATCTATCTAGCCTCTCTAAAACATCTTCCCTTGTCTACCTTTTAGGCTTACATTTATACAAAGGGATTCTAAAACCAATTCTGGTTTAGATCCATGAATTCCTTAACAAAATTCCTAAATCTCTTCCTTGTTCCTAAAACTCCTCTCTAATCCCTAAATTCATGAACTAACTCCTAATCTAAGATTTATAATCAATTCTAAAATCCTTCAATCTCTCAACTATCCTAAATCTCTCATGTTCTCCTATATTCGAGAACATTTATAGTTATACCTCACAATATTCAATTAATTCCCTATTCTAGCTTCTCTCATTAAAATCACTCAAAACATTAATAATTACATTTAATTCACTCTTAGGAAACCAACTTCATTGAAAACACAATACCCCTATATCTACTAAATTACAACGAGTTTTCCTTGAGCTGAATGCTCTTGCATCAATGTTCCTTGAAGTTTTACTTTCCCAAGTTGATAGTAAATGGAACTCTAACTTGCATGTGCATTTTAGACCCAACACTCTTATTAAAGAATCACAAAATGCATCTAAAGAGGTGTTCTTGTAGTCTTGTCCTTGAGAAATAAAGGCTTCTCTAGTAGATGAAAGGTGGAAACAAACACAAAGTAGGCTAATCCCAACTTAGTAAGAATGGAATAGATAAGGCTACCATCTTCTTTCTTAACCTTTACACCTTCTAAGAGAAGTCTAAGGGTCTTGAATTTGGACAAAAAATCTTCAATGGACGAAAATTTTTTGGGGCCCAATGTAAGCAACTCATTTTTGAGCTGATGGGCTCTAATTTCATTTTTATTTCCAAAAACTTTAGTGAATTGTTTCATTTCTTCATTAGGAGCATCAAGTTCTACTATATGGAATCTAAGGTCTAGAGAACTAGACATCCCTATCGACCCATGTGCTTGATCTTGCATATTTTCCCATTTGGCCATCTTATCTTCATCTTGAGGTTTGGTTTCTTGGCCTGAGGCTATTCTAAAAGACCTTTACTTCTAAGTAAATCCATAATGTAGGACCACCGTTGGAAGTAGTTGGTGATGTTAAGAATAAATTTGCATGGCCTTTCCATTTTAACATAAACTGAAGCTATAGATGCTGAAACTAAGTGTTCCAATGGAAAGATCTCGAAAAATTAGGCTTATTAAAAAAACAGCTCTGAAAATGGATTCCGGATGAAGAAGTCATGGCTTTTTGAAGAAAAGTTGTTGAAGATGCCGATGAAGCGCGTGAATGTGCAGAAATGAATGGTAATGTTATATTAAAAAAAAATCTCTCCCCTTTCCAAACTTAATCTAATTAGCTCACTTTAAAAAAAAAATATGTGACTCACTTTTATAGATAAGTGAAAGTGACTTTTACAATGGTACTTTATGAGCTACCCACTAAATTGTAACTTAAATAGAAGATAAAGAGACTTTAGAATTATAAGTGAATCACTTTTTATAATGGGTGAGAACACTTTTATATAAAGTAACTTTAAAACATAAGTTACATGTGCTTTTTGAAAAAGTAACTCAACAAAAAGAAAGACTTGAACTCAAGACCTCTATTCTCTTAAAGTAACTTTGGACCAAGTGAGCTAGTTTAAAAGGTTAATAATTTTTGGAAAAAAGGAAGGGGATTTTTTTTTTTTAATAGTCACTGAAGCTTTGGGGTGTGTGCTTACTTGAAAAATCTCTTTTTTGCCTGCAAAACCAACACGGACATACAAAAAAAAAAACAAACCCTACGGCTTGAAGTTAGCTTTAGCCGGAAACTAAATATTTTCCTCAATGTTTTTAATTTTCCAAGATCACACTAAGGTGCGGCGAAAAATAACATACACATGAGAAAAATCCTTCCTTTCTGTTTTTGATTTGCCCAGATTGCACAGAGTCGCGGGGTAAAGAGCATATGCATAAATGAAAGGTATAGATCCGGTAATAAAACACAGAGAGCTAAATAAACCAAAATAAATAGAGAGATGAATAGCTAGAACTGCAAATAAAGACTATATACCTCCAGATCTAAAAAATGACGTAGCTAGGGCTACCATAATTCGCATAAAACGAAAGGGGTTCCTCACTATAATAGATGGTCCTAACACAATAGAGCAGTCCTCTTGGCCCGAAAGCAGTTAGAAACAATAGATCGAGGAAGCGACAATCACATGCAATTGTACCAACTTCAGATTTGGATCACCAATGGATGGGGCCCTCAAATAGCTCTAATACCATGTAGGAATTTACAGGGTACGTTCCTCAGAGAGAACACCAAAGGACAACACTCACAAATAGATCACAGATCAATACACCAGTATTCTTGATGTGGTTAAAACCCTCAAAGAGGGAAACAGTCTACAACCTGAGACAACGCGGGCCACTTCAGGAAATTTATTAATAAAAGAATGAAAATTTACATAAGCTTCTCTCATGAATGGTTACCCTACAAATGACCCTCCATGTTCTTTAAATACATATCATGGACCAATCGGGTGTCAAGCCATGGATCAAGTGTCGGTAATAACAAGGAGAGAATGAACCATCAGATTGTAAGTTACAAAAGTACATAGTCAAGAAACACACTTTACTTAACTCTACGCTAGACCAAGTTATACTTAATTATTTCCTATGTATTAGAATATCCTAACAACCATGAACAAATTTAGTGTGGATCCTTGTATCAACACATACAAGCATAACATTTGTTTTTTATAAAGTACAAACTAGTTCCCCATGGTACCAAGTTGAAATGTGGTAGTGGTATTGTAAAACATCTGAGGTGGAGCATCAAGGGAATGTGAAACCATGCACATGGTATTTAATTCAAACCTATCTTGTTGAAAAATTATTTTCGTGTGAATAGATTATCTAAAGTTGAACACGGGAGAATCCATTTAGTCACTAGACATTAATGAATCATGTTTCTAGACACGAGATACTTCATTGATGATGATAATTAACACCAAGGTACATAGAAAATTCTAACAAATAGATGTGTTGAAGTAAAAAAACTAGTAGAATGCATCAAGCTAGGGTCATTAATGAATACACACTATTGAAGGTGAGTAAAGATACCACTAATGAGTGGAATCCCTAAGGCACTATAAAGAGATTTAAATCTCCTTCACAAGGCAAATGAGATAATTTCAATAGGAAGAGATCTAATAAAAAGAGAACATTAAGGAACCCCCCATCAACCAACATGGGGTAAAATTGAAACATGATTTGTGTTGGAAAAGGTGTTGGACAATATCTTGGGAGAAAATACCACTAAATATGAATTCTACATGCACCAAGTGAGAAAAACACATGGAAAAGTCCATTTGATTCATAATTGTTAATGGAATTAATTAATAGAGATTAGGAAGTCTGCCAAAAATGAAAATTCATTGTAGGGTACAAAATGAATCTCACCATGTGAATATAATCATTTGACCTAGGAAATCACTTAGTGAGTGACTAATGATGTGATGGTATATATTGAATGAAGGTTAACTTACCAATGATGAAAGTAAGCTCTAAGGTGCAACCAAATCTAAGTCTATCTCTTAAAATTATATTTCGTAGTTGATAGGAGATTACCCACCAATGAGAAGATAATGATGAATTGTGTTTCAATGACACAAGATAGTGAACATTGGAGGTGATCATATACAAAGACATTTTGACACAAGAAAATTATACATTGGTCGAAAAAAATAAAATTATATAAGAAATGGTCGACTTAGGATAATCTTCCCTTCAAAATGAGCACAACTCATTGAATGACTTGGGAAACAATTGATACCAAAAGATACCAATGCAGCCAACTATCAATGAAGAAAGCATTGATGGATTCTCCATAATGATTTGAAGAATAAATGATTAAAGGAGTCTAAATTATTAATCTTCCCATGTGTTAATTAATGGATTCACAATAGGTATTTTATTCAAGGGCAACACTAACTTGCCACCATGATAATTGAATTTGTAAAGATCTCAATTCTTCCACCTCTTTCTTTCTATAAATATTTGAATTTTTAGTCTTCTCATATCATAAAGCCTAGAAAAAAAAAAAAATTGTAGAAATACGATTGAGGATATGAATGGCATAGGGCATGCAACTACATTTTTTTTCCACATTACATATATATCCAAAAAAGTGAAAAAATGTGATGTGCAAAATGTGGACACTCATAAGTGTGTCTCATCTAGGGATAAATTTTTGAAGTGTAATGAGTGAATATGCAATGGAATGTGACAAAATAAAATACATTAGTTGTAAGTATAGTATAGAAGAATGAAACTGGGCATTAAGTTCAGAGGTGCAAGCAGTGGTAAGAAAACACAAGTGCAACTCAAAGTGGGAACCCATCTAGTAAGAAAATAATAAACTATAGGTAATCCACGAAGATTCATCTCAAATTCCTCAGAAGACAAATGGGACTCTCGGGTTACAATAGTAACTCAAGATGAATTCCAAATTGTGATAGGGTACTAATTATGACATCATGTAAGGTAGACACTACCTCGTATGGAATACAATAGGAAAGATTGATTAACTATCACAAATCAATAGTATCAACTTGAAGGAAAAATGGTAGAATGGGATAAATAGTTAAAAACAGAAGGCAAGAAAGTCAATTCCAATATTCCAATTTAGGAAAATTATACCCCAAATTCTAGAAACTTGAAATGATAAAAATGCCAAGAAAAACACCAATGACCTATAAAATAGTCAAGAAAACCTTCCTTAGGATTAAATTTATAAATTATGGAAAAAGAAAAAAAGTACGTTCAAAAATGGCAAAATGTTTTTCAATATAGTGTCGAAAGTGGGTAAAAGGTAAATAGATAAGGTAAAAGAATTTTATTTTCCCCAATTCTATTTGCAAATTCACATTGTGGAGGTCAAAACCATTTTCAAATTGACTCCAAATTTTTGGGGATTCTGCCTTTCAAATTAAAATATTTTTATGCCATGTAACTCCTCACTGCCCACTTTGTCATTTTCACCATCTTTAATTTCTTTCTTTCTTTATGTGTGTGTGTGTGTGTGATCCCTAGTCTTTTTGGGACTACATTCATCTGATTGAAAGTCTTTCACTACATAGTAAATATCATAAAGTCATGGCCTTGATATTCCAATAGGAAACCCATAGTTGGATACTACTATGGCCAAAAGGGTCTATTGTGACATTGAAATTTCTAATAATAGTAAAAAAATATTTAAAATAAATCTAACTATTAGCTTTCTTATTGGACATGCAAGGAGGATGAATCCAAATGTTTGGTGAGAAAGTGAGCATGATGTTGCACACACAACTTCCTTAGGTTTCAAAAAAATCATGGATATTCTAAGGGATTGTGGCCTTCCCAAATTATTTAAATATATGAGCATGAGAAGCCATGAAGGACTTCTATAAAAACTAATCCAATTATGGCATGTTGATCATGAGGCCTTCATCATTGAGGATGAAGTATTCTACATTGAGGTGGAGGATAACTATTTCCTCATAGGACTATCTTGATGAGGGTGTTTGATGGTTCTGTTAGGGTCCTATAAATATAGTGATCAAGGTATGATTATCTAGCCATTTATCCCAGAGGGATATTGTAAATTATTTTTCATTTTAAGTTGTTTAGTTGTTAAAAAGAAATATAAGAAAATTTGAAAAAGAAAAATAGAAAAAGAAAAAGAAGAAAGAAAAATAAAAACAGAAAAATAGAAAAGATGAAAATGGAAAAGAAATAAAAATAGAGAAAAAATGAAGAGAGGAGTAAAAGAAAAGTATTTAAAGAAAAATGAATGAAATATAATCCTCAAAAAGGTGCCCCAGGCAAAATGTCGCCTTTGTTGTTTTGTTTATTATTACAGTAGTAAAAGTATGGTTTAATTGGTGAATAAAAGATGACATGATGTTTTGTCATTTTGTAATAACGAACTAGCGCTTTTGGACAAATGAGATTGTCCCCGCCAAAATCAAGAGTCAGGAACGATGTTTTCCCCCCCGCCCCAACCTCCCAAAGATTAATGAGGAGGGGGGGAGGGGGTGGGGGTCTAAAAAGTGGTTTGTTTGAAACCACCATCAACCACATGGTAGCCCCACAAGAATTTCAGGGGCCTCTCCTCCCTTACCGATTACCGTCCAACCCCCCTGAAAACCATCCTCGCTTCTGCTTTCCCCCGCTCCCACTAGCACCCACTCCACTCCATCCACGTCATGCCACCACATCCATCCACGTCACCTCACCCCCTTATGTCACATTATCGTTGGCCAAATTCCTCCCCAATAGTCATATAAACGTTGGTGATTAACTTTTGCCAATGTTTAAACCATTAATGATGACACTCCAAAAATGGTAATTTTATCGTTAATTTTCTTTCCCTTTTCGCTTTAAAAATCCCACATTGCCCAACTTTTCTCCCTTTTCCATTTCATTGTATCAGTGCAAGTTCACACCCAAAGATTGTTCAAGTGCACCAGTGCCCTATGAAATCACCATCCTCTTCTATTATCAATCAAGTACAAATCGAGTAATTTCTTTTGAGGCTCTTTACAATCTGAAATTTTGTCACATAAGGGAAAAGAGAAATTGGTTGTCGAGACTCCTGTCATACCCTTTGTTCCCAATTTAAATGTGTTTCCTTTGTTTGATGCACAATATAAGATAATGGAAACACAGTGTGAATTTGATTTATATGAGCTTCATAATTGGGAGAATCAAAAGTTTTTAGATAATAGTGATGATTTAAGCATATGGGAATCATTTTTACCTCATTTTACCTTTCCCCAGACTCATATTTTCCCAGAGTTCGTTACATCGTTTCATCTTAGGTACTACCCTACAAGAAAGTGGTAATTTATCAAAACAATGAAATCCTATTCTCAATTAACCCAAAAGCTATTTGTCAAGCCCTTCAAATTAATTCCCAAACTTCTTTACACCCATTTTCCGCTGATGCACTCATGGAAATATACCAAAATCTTACCTTCCCCCAGTGAACCCTTATTTTTGAATGTTTTCTGCCTGAGAATTCTGAATTTCCTAGAAATAATCCCCCATACTTTGCTTCTATTTTCCCTAAAATGTCAAGGCAAGTTATTTTCATGGTTACTTTCCTATTAGGTTATCCCACATACCAATGGGTAGATGAAGTAATGTTAGGGTTTTTATCAATACTTTCAATTGGTTAGAAGCCATCAATCTTTTTCAACTACAGCCAATACATAGCAGATGTTATTCATGGACAATTTTTGAAATTTAAGTCTGAAGGTGGATTCAAACACCATGAAGTCCTAATATATTTGATGGTGTTCTATCAAGTAGATAGGTTCAAGTTCCAATTACAGAAGGTGGATGAACAGGGAAGTCCACTATCAGTTATTCACTGGACTTGTTTAGTCAAAAGGAATCCAGAAGAATATTTATTCAACAATTTTCTATATCAGTTTTTTCATACATCCTTGTGTCTTCTTAGCAACGATATTACACCAAGGATTTCATGAGAGATCAATTTTTTTTTAAATCTTACAGAACAAGCTAAGGTTGGAGACTGGTATCTTTACTCGAATTACACAAAGATTCGAATCTATGGGTGTGAAATTCCTTCGTACAGATTGCCAATATTTGTATTAGTAACAATTTTTGCCTTGGAATACATCAAACAAAGGTTAAATATGGATCACCTACATTTCGTATCAAGAAAAAAAGAAAGAATGATTTAAATTGAAGGCACATGTTGGGCCTTACATTGTAAATACCAGAGAAACAACAAAGGAAGTGGATGAATCAGTAAAGCAAATGAAATTTAAGCTAAGCTTCACATGTTCTTATGATCCATTAGGGATAATTTCAAGACTAAGAGTCAAGCAAAAAACCACACCATATGCATATACACCTAGACCAGAGATAGAGAAGTATGCTAATTAGGAGAAGTGGGTAGAGAACACACTACAGGAGGCTGAAGAGAAATTTGTTAGTCAAACATCTCTACAAACTCCAATTCCAATGGAAAAATAAATCAAGAGACCAAGGGAAAGTATGTTTCCTACAAATTCATGATCTCGAGCTGCATACTTTCATGTTTTCAAGAGGAGAAAGAAAGATCCAAAGACCAATACTAATATTGATACTAAAAGTGATGCTCAGATAATAAATATTAAAGAGGAATCCTCAAAAGAAAAGGGATCCCATGAGAAAGAAACAATGGTTTTGACACGTATTCCCACCACTTCATTCCCATATGTTGAGGAGAGAACTGATTCATCTATGCCTTCTACATCTCTGATTGCAACACAACATAACATTTTTTCCAGATACAGGGAGATCAAGAAGAATAATGAAGCATTGAAGGCTACAACATATTCTGAGTTTTGGAAGAATACTGCTATGACTCAATACAGGTTGTTACTTGCATTTGACACTGAGAAGGGATAGTTCTAATTGGCCTTCTTGGAACCCACAGTTCCAGTCCCGAAAAGTGCAGAAGACTACAAAGCCTCAATATTTTCTTTTGATACCAAGAAGGTCCATGCAATTGATCAAATTTATTTGCATAAATAGGTAGGTGAAATGATTTATTCAACATTGACAAGTTCAGCCATGGCTACCTCAAAATTACAGGCCTCTTTGAATAATATGCATTCACAGCTAAGATAGAGTGAATGTCATCTTTGGCCAAAGATACTAGAACCAGATATTTAGAAGATTTTGTGATTAAACTAGGATATGATCCTAGTAAAATCAAAGCAACTAAGGAGATGATTAAAAATAGAGATGCAGATATTCAAGCTCTGAGGAAACAATTCAAGCTTCCAACCACAACTCACCCTTGGGCCAAAGAAATAAATAATCAGCACAACATTAAGTACAACAAACATGAAAAACATCCACTACAGATACTTATGAAAAGCTAGTCAAAGCTTTGGGATAACTATCATTAACAAACATGGAGAACGGGAAATTAATATCAACACTGACAAATATGGAGGAAAACAAAATCAAAGTTGATAATGCATATATAGCAGAGGTGCAGCGAAAATTCAAATCGACTTAGCAAATTGAAAAATATGAGAATAAGTTTTTAACAACTCAAATGTTGGCAGAGGAAAAGTGGAGCATATGGAATAATATAAATGAAAATATTGCAAAGTTATGGTCATCAATTTAGATCATATTTGAGCAGGAGGAAATAGTGCAGAATGTCAGGGCAGCAGTTGAGCAAAAAAAGATTGAGATTGAATACAAGCCAATAGAAGTACACATAGCTATTAAAATGTTGAGTTCCAAAACTAAGGATGAGCTTGAGAACTCCACATTCAAGACAGAACAAGCACAATCATCGAAGTGAAGATAGTCCTAATAAAGAAGAACCTCATGATACAATTGGAGAACAAATACAAAGAATTACAACTTCAAGTGAAAAGGTATAACATAAAATTTGGTTTATTGCAAGATAAAGGACTCCCAACCCTAAGAGCTTCTAATGGAAAATTGATTCCATTAGAAAAATATCAAGATTAATTGTGTAATATAGTTTCAGACACATACAAGTTCACTAAAGTAAGAGGAGAAATAAGTGGAGAAGCTTTCATGGAAGGACTGCAATATGATCTCTTCATTCAGTATGAAATCCATCATCTATTTCTAAACAAACCAACTTTTAAAACATATATAGAAGTAGATGAGAGATTTCAGAGTATGGTAAATTTCTCCATTCCTAGTGAATAGTAGTGGGATAAATTGTTGGATCTCATTGAATAAGGGTAAATAGAAATCCTACAAACTGGGGACCATGCAAATGGAAGAAGTAGAAATGTAGTTACAGTCAACAATAATTCTCCTCAAAGTGTGAATAGAACATCTGAATTAGTCTAGATTTCCTATTACTTAGTTCTATTTTTGAAATATCTACATATTCTTGTAGATATTATTTTATAATTAATTTGTTTTGAGGTCCGAATCTGTTCAAGGTAAACTCTATAAGTATTTTGTGAAAATATTTAGAAAGGGTTAGATGAAGCAAAAGAGAAGATATTTCTTTGATTGTAAGCAATGAACTATATTTTGAAGTAATCAATTCAAAAATACAAAGCCAATATTGTTTCAGGATTCTTGTGCCAAATAAATGGTGATGTTTTCCTCTTTGTAAATGTATTATTTCATCTAAGTTTTCACATGAATGTTCTTTCTTGGTTGTTGCAAGAAGATTAAGAGCTGAATTTACTTATATTACTTTGCTCTGGCTTGTTAAACAATCTCAATGTTTTCCATCTGAGATTAAATATAAAATTCATTTAAGTATGCTTTATATTTAATTGAATTGTACTTCCTATGCATCTTATTTGTACCACATATAATTCACAAGATCTAAGAGTTTGACTACCTCACCATGTTTCAGCTACTCTGCTTATTTGTGTTTGGTTACTAAAGATATTATATGACTCCATGCCCAATGGACTTTTCTTTCGTTTTAAAACCAATGGACCTTTCATAACTAGCGTAATGTCTAAACAGTAAGATTAAAATCATACAGAGAGAGCCCTCTTTGAAGCTGGAAGGGCTAGATCCTAGCTTTAAAAGTGGTTTGTGGTTACCTCTGCAGTTTCCTCGTCAGCCTAGGAAAATTACGGAGTGTTAATGGGTTCTAAAAGGGGGAGCTAGTTTTATCGTCCATTTTAATTTATTTTGGTGACATCATCGATTTTAGCTTAATAACACTTATTTTAACCTTTACTGGCATCACTATGTCATTTGCCTTACATTCAACTTCTTGTACTACAATGAATTATGGGATATTATGCCATAAGACAATGGCCTTGAATTTAAAAACTAAATTACAAAGTTGCATGAAAACTTGGTTAATTACTTCTAGATGCAATAACAATTTCATGTTGATATATGGGAGCAGTTCAACATCACTTTGAAAAAGCTTCACATGGTTGGTTGGACGCAACCGATGCAAAATATATTAAGACGAGAAATTTTAAACCCTTTTAGGAAAAATGTTATGATTGTTGTCATAAATAGATGGTATGTATCTAGGAATATCCCTATGTAGGGACGAACTTCAAATGGGACCTAGAACACCCACTACACCATGACAAGTTGTTTTTTTAAATATTACGATTTTTATATTGCACATATAATTACTTTCATTTACACTCCTCTATACCAACTCAATTTTGTCATATTTGTGTAGCATTGTATTTTGAAATATAAATATATTACCTTTCGTTATGCAATGTCCCACCTTGACTAGCCACAATTAGCATATGGGAACATTATAGTTGGTCACTGAGTGAGGTTGGAACACTATGGATTATATGGGATCAAAGACATAATTAATGGTGTAGAACCTAATTCTATTGTTGTAGGTAGCGTTCTTTTAATGTGTATATAGTATCTATATAGTATATTTGCAAAAAAAGGGTAAGGAGATATAAGATACTTATAGTAAATTTGATTTTGATGTCTTGGCTAAAACGACATGCTAACCTATCATGCATATATTATTTTCAATTATATGGGTTATTAAATTGCAAATGGGTATTTTGCAAGTAGTTGGTTCATAGAGACTTGACTATTTTTCATATGGAATATTGTATATTTCTATTAAAGTAGGAATGCTTAGGAAGAAACGCCTATATGATTGATTAGAATTGTGTATTATTGGAAGAAGACTACATTAGATGTCAATGCATAGGAATTGGAAAAATGGAGCAATTATGGTGTTATAGAGTTGTCACAAGAAAATCATTTATTGGAAGTCATTAACAAAGTTTCATTGGTATCTTTACAACATTAAAACATAGCAAGTGGGTTATTTGTAAATTTGTTGGCAAGGACCAAGTGAATGGGCTCCTACTTGATCAAGAGGATGTTATCACCTTCATTCTCATTATGTATCCATATTTAGGTTTATGCTATTGAGGGGATCATTTAAATAGCCTAATTTTATGTTTCCCATCAATCAATAACACATATTTGAGCAATCAAAGATTCTCATTTCAAGAGTTCAATGGTGGATATATTTAGTTGTGAGCTAATTATTTAATGGTTAAGGGTGATAGAAACATAATGTCTTGTTAAACAAAATTTACTCAAGAAAACGTTTGAAGTTGATTATCAAAGCTACACCCTCTTTGGATTTTTTTTTTTTTTTTTTTTTTTTTTTTTTTTTTTTTTTTTTTTTTTGTGTCTTAATCAATATTTCACTAATAAATAAAATTTATGATTAACATCGGAAAAGTGTGAGAGCATGCAGGAAACCCCTATAACCAAGTACTAGTTACCATTGTAAGAAATTACCACTGCTCTTGTGATCTAATGCCCATCCTTTCCTAACTCTGTTTTTATAAGATTTACAAGGTTAATATGAGGATTATCTAAAGAGTTTAATGGCAATTCTCTATGTGACATGTGAAATGTACTTGGTTGATGGAATGTATTTAATACTCATAATTTTTAAGTTGATTAGCATATACATTATGATAAATATTTTTTTGGATCATGAAATGGATATTGATGTGGTGAGTTAATGAGCTAGGTTGAGTGTGGTAGGGGGGCCTAGACTTGTTGGTTGATATGGAACCATGAAGGACTATGAAAATCCATTTATTAGCCTTGAAGATTTAGAGTAAGTATGAAAAAGGGATCATGATATTTTGGTGATAAGACTCGTGGAAGGGAACATGTGATTGTGATAATAAGTTTATTTTAAATTTATATAATTGAATGCAAGTGTTTGTGTATATGCAAGTCATAGTTTGAGATTTTTCAAATTCAAAATTATACTGAGATGGGGGGGAATCAATATAATGACAACTTTTACTTATTTAAATATTAAAACACCATAAAGCATCAATATTATATATCGAACAAGTAACATAAGATATATGTGGAAACCCTTATGGGAAAAAACCATAAAAAAAATATTTTTATGAAACATCTTGTAGGAACCAACCTACTATTTCATAAACTTATAGGCACCAACCTACAAGAGACACCAATCCCCTCAACTGGTTTGTAGGCACAACCTATAGGAGACACCAATCCTCTTTCTACTTTGTAGGCACCAACCTAGAGGACACATCGATCTTGTTTTACTGCTTTGTAGGCACCAACCTACAAGATACACCAATCCCCTTATGTTGCTTATGCACTTCACAAATTTGCACTTTTCTCTCCACTTCTCTTTAAAACTCTACAATATTCATTGCACTGGTTTACATGTTGTCAAAACTCTGTTAGGTTCTCTGATCTATCTTCTTTGTAATTAGATATTCACAACTTTGGAATCTTCCATGTATTGGTTTAATTTCTTCTCTGAACTCTACTCTTCTCACTTAGTAATCTAATATGTAAGTGTCTCTCTATTGGTCACTAGATTCCTTTGTTGATTGTCCTACAATGGTCCATTTGGCTATTTTTTTTCTTTGTATCCATGTGTTATTGAACAAAGCACTTCATTCAATCCCAATCCAACCATTCATGCTTATAACCAAGTGCTTATAGGTATGTGCCTCAAGATTCATATATGTTCATGTGCTTGTTAGCGTTATATTACAACTTTTCTACCTTAGATCTCAAAAAACAGTAATAGATGCCCATGTTGTATCACCAAGCATTGATGGTCCATCTCCCTTCAATACATCCTCATAGAATCTCTATTCCTTTTATAGCTCTTGACACTTTAAACTTATTTCAAGTACTATTGAGCACTCAACACAATAAATCACGTGAACAAAAAATTTCTCAAACCTTAGTGCCCAAGCACTAAACAACCAAGGTGCTACAAATCTTAGGCTGTGACCTAATGCTTCATGCATATCGAATGTCGAAAATTCCAAAGATCTCACATAAAACACCTTTGTTATATTATCGATATGGAGTGCCAAAGAGTTAGCGCCTCACAAGTAACCTATATTGAGATATCTAGCTCGAGCTATATCATGTTAACACTTTGTTGAAACCCTTATATTTACATTACTAGCTGGAAATAATCTATCGAGAAGTTTTGTTAGTTGATAGTGATGTTGCCAAAGAATTGGAACTTTACCAAAATAATTCAATAAAGAAATTGCTTGCAAAATAATAACCATGATATTGGAAGTTAGAGGTCTGGTGGAACATATTTAGGGTATCAATACTTTAGGAGAAATAACACAGAGCTATGTTACAAATTTTCGATACCCAATATGGAACATTGCGAAGTGGAACCTTACTACCAGTAAGACCCATAAAAGTAGGAACAAGGGTGAGATGGGATGCATTCTAGCTATCAAATGAAGTAATTTGAACTAGGGTTTCACTCATTTTAATGGAGTGGAATATATGGTCATAATAGATTCCCCCTAATGCATGAGGTCAAAATAGAAATTGATGGATGAAATGCATTATGAAAACATGGATCAAAATGAGAGGAAGGAGTTGACACCAAGGAATTGGATGAGAGACACATTGAAAACCAAGTCTCAATCATAAGAAGATACTCCATAATGCAAGCATATTGATGCTCAACATAAAGAGAAACTGAACATGCGTGCCAACCATACACTTTGGATCCATGATATGAAATGATATTACATGGCCACAAGACATACAAAATGGATCCCTGCAACAAAACAAAATATCATAGCCACCAACAAATACAACATGGACCTATGTCACGATATGCAATAACAAGATTATGGTAACATAGAGAAGGGGTGCCCCAAAGTAGCCATCAAAGTACAAAAGATGGTACATAACTCCAACATAGCATGGAAGGGTGCCATACAAGAGTGAGATGTCCTTAATCCAAGGTCTTTTACTCAACCCCGATGGTACAAATCTACAACATACAAAGCAATGAGTTGATGTTGAGCATGGTCAAAACCATCTTATTATCATTTATTGAAGTATACCATTAGCAGATGTGAGGGTACCCACAAATGATGAAAATGGTGTTACCGGGAATAGTGTCCACTCAGATGCTGCTATTCCCACTAAGACTGGTAGCTATCTTAGAAACAAACAAGTAAAGTCTACTTTCGTTTTCCTTTATGAAAATAGATAAGAGTGGAACAAAGGAGACCAACCTTAGCCTTGCGCTTGATTTCCTTGTTTGATTCCTCTCCTTCCTGATAGAGCTTTGTCACTTCTTCTTCGTCTGCCCAGCTTCAAAGAGCACCTGTGGAATCACAACAACATACTACTATCAAAAGAACAAAGATCTCTATTCATAAATAACGCAGGACTAGATATGTGTTAACCATACAAATGCATTATATAAGCAACATACAAGAATATGGAGGAAAAACTTGAATAGCTTTTATTAAGATCAAGAATAGCAAGAGGATTACAACCATTGTTCTGACCCAACATCATCCTCTAGCAAGAAAGCCCCTTCTTCACCTCAAGTAAAAGCTTAGATCACCCAACACTATGAAGTTACACCAGAAAATCAACAACACTTCTCTACAAGATACAAATTTCCAGCCTCTGGATCTCTGTGATGAGGGATCCATATATAGATGATTGTAGGGGGGTGAGTCATCTTCTGGGGTCTTGATTAGTGTCCTCTCTCTAATAGTTCCTGATTCCACTTGGAGAATGATGATCTCTTACTCATCCCTAGTCGAAAACAGAGAGGCAAGTGTCAGAGGGGAAGCTTCTGGAAGATTCCATGATCTCCCACCTCACAATTTGTCCCTGCCATTTTTCCATTCCCAACCATCACACCCTACATAGGGGCCATTCAGTATGCATCACACCCTTTACACTGGGAAGGTGATATGCATCACACCCTCTGCATTGGGTATTCTCTATGGTCCAATTTTGACCATTTCTGGGCAGTTTTTAGTGGAGAACTTTTGGGAGATTATGTAATCAACTGACCTTGTTCCTTTAGGCAATGAAGCAAAACTTCTAGGGACTTAGGAGCCCTTAGTTATGGACATTTATGATTGGGGTTGAAGTGCCCAAAAATGTATATAACAATTGCCCCCTAAAGCATGAGGTTGTTAATCTTTTTGATGTCGGGTGAAATTCTTTACCATGAGGATCCGAAGTTTTTCGAGCTGGGAGGCGACTTGTAATAAGATACAATACAATACATTATTTCAACAACATTTTTTCATGATCTAGCTGAGGCGGGCATTCCCATGCTTAGCTTTATAAATTCATTTTCATGTACATAGGACAGACAATCGTTTGTGTGGCAGACTAATGATTCGGACTCATCATCCTTTGATTTGGATGATCATCTGTTCAGCAATGATGTACATTTGATGTATTTATATTCCTGAATATATCGCAGCTCGGATGGATGAAACTAGATCCGGGGTCTTCAAAACTCGTTCAATCTTCACTCGGAGTACAAGTCGATCCTTGTGAAAAATGTTCTGGAGTCGAACATGGAAAGACATCGCCTGCATTACCAGCCAATGATGTAAGTTGTTAACAAGCGCGAGAGGAATCACCAATAATGAAAATGACCCTCAAGGTACTACAGTACAATTCACGTGGTGTGAAAAAGGATTTGGCGTCAAACACCATGCAAAATCTCTCGGTCGAAGCCCATTAATGTAAACCTATCGCCGAAAGTGAGAAACTTGCCATTGAAGCATGCAAGCTTCAAAGTACTGAAAGGGTTGTCCCTAGGTCAACTTCTTGGATAATGAGCTGCTGTCGACAAGAAGTGACCCGTCGTAGGAGGGCCTTAATGAATCCCACATCTACAACACGGAACGAAGCAAATGGTTTTGGAGGTGAAAACGATCTGACAATACAGAGTTTAGGGTAGCGGTCATAAAAGAATGGAGCATGAATGTATTGCAGTGGTTGAGACACAGGCGAATTGTCTGAATGACTTCTCTTGAACATATCGGCGACACTAATGATGTATTGGTAGTGTTAACCCCAAAGATGGATGGTGTGACAGACCAATGGTGATGACCAGTGAATGGAACAAGCCAACCCGGCTTGGATGCGGAAGGAAAGTGTCATGTTCAAGAGCGACTTGCTACCAATAAAACTTTTTCAAGTTTTCTTCCCAATTTTCCCGAGTCATTGTTGACCAATACCTCTTCATTTTTGTCAAGCTTGAGGAGGATAACATATGCTTGTTCTATAATCTGCCCTTCAAGTGAACCTGTCGCTATATTTTAGCGAGCCTATCGATATTGAAACTCGTTCTCGTCCATTTGGATGAGTTTGTCGCTATTCAGTTTTAACAAGTTTAATAACAAAGATAACTCGGTCCTTTTCAATTTTAGAGAGTCTGAAAGGGACGGAAAGGAGACTCCAAAGATTCTTTTTCGTCATATAATCCCTTAAGTCCAAAAAAGCGTAAAATAATATGAAAGGGATGAATTTTTGATAGTTATAACAAGCTGAACAAGACAAGCGCTCGACCTTTTTATGCAATAATCCCTCAAGTCCAAAAAGATTAAAATCTAGAGGAGGGATAGCACTTCTGGTGACTTTAACGAGCCAGAGAGGCTAATCGCTTGACAATCTTTTCATATTTTACGAGTCAGTTGAAAAGAGCTTAAAGGAGACTTGTTTTCGAGGAATGAGTGATGATTTTGGGTAGCAGCT
>APFE030757215.1:134846-150675 GCA_000404065.3 Pinus taeda | reverse complement strand
ACGTCATAGTCAAGAGTCAATAAAGCCCATATTAATAATTGTAAGTGGTTAATCCACAATTAATAACGAAACCACAGTTAGTTGCAAATGGGTCGTAGTATTAGATAGATGGCATTATGAATACCACGGTATTGGCCCGTGGTATTGCATGTATGAGTCATATATAAAGGATAGAGACTCCCTGCGAGGAGCATCGTGTCTTATTTTGTAATCGAGCTCTGCTCTATTGGAGGTTGCCCCTCGAAGAGGCAAGTGAACATTACTCTCTGAATAATAAAATCATTGCTATTCTCTGTTCTAGGTATCTTTTCTTTGCATATTCTGTATTTGGGTATCATTTGCAGGTTAAGAGCATAACAATGAGATTGACTTTGTTATGCAATTGTACTACTAGATGATGCCAGAATTGGCATGGTTGTAAGTCCTTTATATATACTAGAGGTGGGATAAACAAGTTTCCAATTTGCTGACATTCCTTTCTCACAATAATCTTCCTTTCACACTACCTGCTTGCATGAAAATCAAAAATGAATTTTGTATAATTTTTAAACGTCATATTTATATGAACCAAAAAAAACAAAACATTATAAATAACTAAAATAAAAGTATATAACAAACATTTACCTCCTTAAGCACGTTTACCTAAAGAAACATTACACTATAATAATATTATTTTTACAGTAATTTCTCTAAAGCATGATAGCACTAATATCAATACGTTTATTTATACACTTTTTTTTACATGTAGTATTAACCAAAGATGCAACAAGTAGAAGTTAGTTTTTAATATAAAATCTATGGACTTAATATAGTTTTTTGCAAGCATCAACTACAAAAGGATTATTGTGCTGAAGGAAGTTCCATGTGTGAAATTCTCAACAGTGGGTTGAACTTTTACACACTGAACTTCCTTCTACATAATAATCTTCTTCCACACTACCTTCTTTCGTGAAACTCAAAATGAAACTTTTCATCAGAGAGGATAACTTTATTTAAATTCCATATTCATATGAACCAAACCAAAAAACCATTATAATTAATTAAAGTAAAATTACCTAATGAACCTTTCTAAATTTATGCGAGTTTATCTAAAAAATGTTTTATAATATAATAAATTACTTTTACAATAATTACTCTAAACCATGAAAGCACTAATATCAATAGGTATCTTGGTACAATTTGATTTACATGTAGTATTAATAGAAGCTGAAACAAGTAAAAGTTAATTTTCTATTATCAAAATTGTGGACTTATCCTTTTTTGAAAGCATCAAAGGAAGTTAAATGTGTTGAGGTATGCATAATGATCTGAATTTCTACACATTGTACTTAGTTTCCACACAACAATCTTCCTTCTATACTACTTGCTTGTTCGAAACTCGGAATGAAATTTTGTATGAGGGAGAATTACTTTATTTTAATGCCATATTCATATGAACCAAATGAAACAAAAAATTAAATTAACTAAAGTAAAGTATGCAAAATAAGTTTTATAACTTTACCTCATTCATCTAAATAAAATATTACAATACAATAATAATTACTCTTACAATATTTCCTCTAAACATTATAGCGGCAATATCAACATGTTTATTTGTACACTTTATTTTACATGTAGGATTAATCAAATATACAACAAGTAAAATTTCTTTTTATATTACAGAAATCATGGGCTCATATTTTTTTGTATGCTTCAACTCCGAAAATATTATTGGGTGGAAGGACGTCCAATGTGTGAATGAAGTTTTCAAGCTTCCATTCTGTGTACCTTCACACTTTGCACAATCTATCAATAAAAATATAACCATTGGCCATGTGCGCAACTATGATAAATATTTCAAGCACAAAGGTGTGGTACCCAAGCTCCTATAAGTAGGGTTTGCACAAAAGTCAATGAAGTGTGGTTGAGTTGGAGCACCATGTGACATAGCCACCTGACAGGCCCCAAGGATGAGTCACACAAAGGGTGCTAATGATACACACACAACAGGTGCAGAATGGTCGAGATGTGTGATTGATATGAATTGGGCCACATGAGTGGAAATCGGGCATGACGTGTGGAGCAATAAAAAGGCACAAGCAGGGGGAGGCATGTGATGGCAGTCACCCAGGAAAGATGTGCGATGGGTAGAATGAGTGTGACAAGTTGAGTGAGGTAAGTGATGGTAGTGGACCATGAAATATGTGCAATAGGAAAAATGAGCATGATTGAGTTCAGTGAAGCAAGCGACAAGGTAGTGTGAGACACATTGAAACAGAGGTGTCAATACCCTGGGTGAACTTGCACAATGGTAGTGTACCTAGGTTTCGGATGGGTCATTATGTGATGAGCATGCCAAGGGGCATGAATGAAAAGGTGTGCCTACATGACATAGGGTGATTCAGAACAACTCATGAAGGGGATCACAACTAAACAAATAAATAGACAATGATGCATATAAGTAAATTATTTTTTGAACCTCAAGTTGGAACCATGGCCAAATGGGTTTCCATGATGATCGTTAGTGACTTATAGACTTCTGCGTGCGTAAGTTGTGTGATGCAACTAGCGTGGAGCATGAGCATGACATGTTGGACACATGGGTCGAATGTTTGATGGATTGGTTTAATGAATTGGACTAGTGGGCATCACATAGAGTACATGATAGAAAGGCGAGTGTGTTGGGTGTGCCCACATGAGAGCAAGGTGCCCAAGCACCCATAGGTGGATTTCATGCATGAGTAAACAAGAAGCAGGTGAGTTGAATCATTAGTAAACATGACCTATGTAAGTCCTTTGATTTAGATAATTTCAGGCCAAAATACATAGGCACATAGTGATTACTAAGAATGGCCCATAGGTGCACTAATTTTTTGCATGAAACTCGAAATGGAATCTTGCACGAGAGAGAATTACCTTGTTTAGATTCCATATTCATACCAACCAAATGAAACAAAACATTAAAATTAACTAAAGTAAAAGCATTTAATGAACCTTTATAAATTTGGGCACATTTATCTAAAGAAATTTTTACAATACAATAATAATTGCCCTAAACCATGATAGCCCTAATATAAATAGGTTCATTTGTACACTTTGTTTTACATGCAATATTAATAAAAACTACAAGTAAAAGCTAATTTTCTACTATAAAAATCAAGGACTTACCTTTTCTTCCAAGAGTCAACTCCAAAAAGATATTATGTGGAAGTAAGTTCAATATACATAGGTCTACAAAATGCATTGAGCTTGCACACATTGAACTTCCTTCCACACTACATGCTTGCACAAAAATTGACATGAAATTTTGCATGAGAGAGGATTATTTTATTTAAATGCCATATTCATATGAACAAGTTGAAACAAAACAATATAATTAGCTAAAGTAAAAGTGTCTAATGAACCTTAATCACTTTATACACATTTATCTAGAGAACATTTTACAATACAATAATAATTACTTTTACAATAATTAGTCTAAAATATGATAGCACTTATATCAACATGTTTATTTGTACGCTTTGTTTGACATGTAGGATTAATAAAAGCTATAACAAGTAAAAGTTAGTTTTCTATTATAAAAATTGTGGACTTATTGCACATTAAACTTCCTTCTACATAATAATCTTCCTTCCACACTACATGCTTGCATGAAACTCAAAATGGAATTTTGCATGAGAGAGAATTAGTTTATTTAAATGTCATATTCGTACAAACCAGAAAAAACAAAACATTAAACTAAAGTAAAATAAAAGTATCTAATGAATCTTTATAACTTTTTGCATGTTTATCTGAAGAACATTTTACAATACAATAATAATTACTCTAAACCATGATAGCTCTAATCAACAGGTCTATTTGTACACTTTGTTTTACATGTAGGATTATAAAAGATATAACAAGTAAAAAAAAAAAAATTGTAATAAAAGTCATGGAATTATCTTTTTTTACAAGCATCAAGTCTGAAAATATTATTGCATGGAAGGAAGTTCAATGCGCCAAGGTCCACACAATGAGGTGAAATTCAGTACATTGAACTTTCTTCCACACAATAATATTCATTCCCCACTACCTTATTGCATGAAACTCAAAGTGATTTTTACATCAAAGAGTATTACTTTATTCAAATGCCATATCCATATATACCAAACGAAAAAAAAACATTATATTTAATTGAAATAAAAGTATGTAATGAAACTTTGTAACATTACACATGTTTATCTGAAGGAAATTTTAGAATACCATAATAATTACTCTAAATCTTGATAGAAATAATACAAACAGGTTTATTTGTACACATTGATTTACATATAGGATTAATAAAAGCTACAAAAAGAAAAATTTATTTTTCTTTATAAAAATCACACACTTATCTTTTCTTTGCAAATGTCAAAGGAAGTTCAATATGTGGAGGTCTGCATAATTTGCTGAAATTCCACACATTGAACTTCCTTCCACACAATAATATTTCTTCTGCACTACCTTCTTCAACGAAACTCGAAATTGAATTTTGCACGAGAGAGAATTAATTTATTTAAATTCAATATTCATAAGAACAAAATGAAAAAAAAGAAATAAAAATTAACTCAATTAAAAGCATCTAATGAACCTTTATAAATTTATGCACATTTACATAAAGAACATTTTACAATAAAATAATAATTACTTTTACAATAATTACTCTAAACCATGATACCACTAATACCAAGAAGTTTATTTTTGCACTTTATTTTACATGTACGGTTAATAAAAGTTGCAACAAGTAAAAGTTATTTTTCTAGTACAAAAATCATGGAAACATGTTTTTTTTGCAAATGTTAACTTTGAAAAGATTATTGTGTGGAAGGAAGTTTAATGTTGAGATTCCACACAATGAGTTGAACTTCTGCACATTGAGCTTCATTCTGCACAATAATCTTCCTTCCTTGCTACATGATTACATGAAACGCAAAATGGAATTTTACATGGGAGATCATTACTTTACTTAAATTCCATATTCATATGAACCAAATGAAACAAAACAATAATATTGGACCTATATCATCAGCACAAGTATATTTTTTTTGCACTACCTGCTCGACTCTCAAGTAACAAAATGAAACACAATATTGTCTTTGATACTTATATGAATGCTTAGTTAGAAACACATGGATAAATATCAGGTAGTTGTCTTTTGCACAGTCTTTTACAACAATGCTATGTATTATACATCTCTCGTTCTTAGAATTATAGCTCTAACGAATCCTTTTCACATATAATCAAGGTATAACACAACTGTCAACCACATCAATTAATAATAGATTTGACTGTTAATGAATTACCAAAAGACATTATTGAGTGCAAAAGTAGTTGTGTAGAGGAAGCATGTGTCGAGGAAGTTGTGTTGTGGCAGTTGGGCAGAGGAATTTATGCATAGGAAGTCTGTATAGAGAGAAGAACGTTGTGTGGACAGATATGTGAAAAGTTTTATGTCGGGAGAATCAATTGATTAGTGGTAGAAGCCAAGACTATGCTAGATCACAAGAATTAATCTTGTTAACTATAAGTAAACACTAATAAAATTAAATTAAATAAGACAATATTGAAAATTTAGAAGTTAAAGCTCCTACATAAATTTTAAATCATTAAAAGAAAATAATATTATGATGTTTTATGAAATTTACACCTTAAAGGACTTCTTTAAGCCAACAATATAATATCATTATCATATAAAATTATGATAATTATCGATTTTTGATATAGCCTTTAGCATTACAATGTCTATTACATTTAATTCTACAATGTATTTATGTGTGAATCAATATTTTAGTTCATTTAAAATGTTTTTATACAAAGAAACTAGTCTAATACACACCCAAATTTATTTATTTTTCATCATGCATTCACAAATATGACACAAACATATAGTTGGATTGAGATCCAATAGAGTCCTAACATGGATAAGGATGTTGAGATATCCTATTAACAAAATCCCACACCAACTCTAAACTTATCATGTAAACATTATCTCAAAGTCCCTCTCTTAATGCTTACATGTCAAAATTAACATAAGGAAGATCAATAAAATAAATGAAAAATTATAATTCACACACACACACATATGTATATGTATATGTATATGTATATGTATTTATATAATATATATATATATATATATATAATATATATATAATATATATATATATATATATAATATATATATATATATATATTATTGATGCAGGAGCATCTGGACACCTCAATGAAATGAAGTTAGAGAAAGAGGACAGCTGGACAACCATATGGACACCCAGGCCAATCTTGAACAAGCTTCGGTTAAGAAACTAATTTTAGTTAAAAATCAGTTAAAAAACTGTATGCATGTGTAATAAAAAGTGAAAGATTCATGAGTGAAAAAGGGGGATCAAGAAAGAAAGAAGAAAAACCTGTGCGTGTGAGAGAGAAGGCACAATGTAGTTGCTGGAGAAAATCTAGATTAAGGCTGAGATGCCTTAAAATTGTAATACGAATTTATACATAAAAAAAAATGTGTTTTATGTTAACTTGTGTCTCTGTATATTTCTTGTTTTCCCTGAATTAGTTGCCAGCGTTTTTGTTTTCTTATTTCTAGAGCCAGGGTCGATGGGAGCCGCGTGATTCACTCACAAAGCCACTGATATAACAGTAAAATCAAAATTGTTTCCAAGCAAGAAATCACCGGGCGACTAAAGGAAATTCTGCAAACTGCAGCCTTAACGACTACAAGCATTTGGCGTAAGCTGGAAGAGGAACTTGGAGTTGAATAAAAGGACAGAGGATTGTAAAGGATGAGACAAAGCCGTCGGAGAGTATGTTGCCAAGCGAAGATGAAGAAGGTGATTCGACTGTGAGAAAATTTGAGGGTGCAGATATCGTCATGGTGCAGCAGGCCGTTGCAGACGAGGATGGTCGTGGTTATGATCACTGGCCCAAAAGGGTGAAGTCCGATGAAGAAGCAGTCCAAGGACTGGACCAGGGTCAAAACCCTCAAGCTTATAAAGCTTCGAAGCGAATTTGAGCCGAGTTTTCCCACAATGGAGAAAAGACAGAACTGTAAGACGAAATCGTTGAATCTCTGAAAAAAAACAGTTTTCAGGGATGCGTGCCAGAGGCTGTGGTATATAACACGCTGTTGCATAAGTACTTCAGAGAGGGGATGATCGCAGATGTCGAGAGGTTGTTTGACGAGATGGTGGCAGAACGGCGTGCTCCTGACGAGGTCACATATGCAATGCGGATCGAAGAGTTTTCAAAATTGGCTAAACTGGAAGACGCCTTGAAGATCTTTGGCAGAATGATTGGAGTTGGCTTTAAACCAGATGTTGCTGTTTATAATAAATGGCTTGGGAGTTTTCGGTTGGATGGAATTCCTCCTGCTCCCCGAGATGTCCCTCAAATAGAGGTGAAGTTTGATATTGATGCAAACGGTATTCTTTCAGTCGCTGCTGTGGACAAAGGCACTCAAAAGAAGCAGGAGATAACAATTACCGGTGCTAGCACCTTGCCAACTGATGAGGTTGAAAAAAAATGGTGAAAGAGGCCGGGAGATTTTCTAAAGAAGACAAAGAGAATAGAGAAGGTATTGATACAAAGAATCAAGCTGATTCTGTCATCTATCAGACTGAGAAGCAGTTGAAGGAACTTGGTGATAAGGTACCCGCAGAAGTCAAGGACAAGGTGGAAGCTATTCTGAAAGGCTTCGTGGGCCCATAACCCACAGGCCCCAAGATCAGATTTGAAGAAATCTCGAAAATGAAGAGACCCTGAGTTGGTTTCCAGCAAAGGGGTCTCCTCGTTTTCATCAAGTGGTATCAGAGCAGGAAAGATTTCCTGCGGAGAAGTTTTTGCATGCGAAAAGAAAAGAGGTACCAGGAAGAAGAGGTACAGTTTGTTTGTTTGTAGTTTTTTTTGTGAAGGTGAAGATTGCAGCAAACCTGGAGCAGAAGTGCTCAATTGGTTCGAGAGGAGAGAACCACGGAGATGCCGAGAAGAGGACTAAGCTCAGGAGAGAATCTTGGTAGGGCATCTGGTAGCAAGGAGGACTTGCTATGGCAGAGGTTTGGTTACAGCTCACAGAAGGCAGTTCCACTGAAGAAGTGAAACAGTGGGTAGAATTGCTAATGATAAAGAAAAGCGACAAAGAAAAGCATATGACCAGGAGGTCATAATTTTGTACCTCGGGAGCATATGACCAGGAGGTCATAATTTTTTGTACCTCGGGAGTCTGATGCAGGAGCATCTGGACACCTCAATGAAATGAAGTTAGAGAAAGAGGACAGCTGGACAACCATATGGACACCCAGGCCAATCTTGAACAAGATTCGGTTAAGAAACTAATTTTAGTTAAAAATCAGTTAAAAAACTGTATGCATGTGTAATAAAAAGTGAAAGATTCATGAGTGAAAAAGGGGGATCAAGAAAGAAAGAAGAAAAACCTGTGCGTGTGAGAGAGAAGGCACAATGTAGTTGCTGGAGAAAATCTAGATTAAGGCTGAGATGCCTTAAAATTGTAATACGAATTTATACATAAAAAAAAATGTGTTTTATGTTAACTTGTGTCTCTGTATATTTCTTGTTTTCCCTGAATTAGTTGCCAGCGTTTTTGTTTTCTTATTTCTAGAGCCAGGGTCGATGGGAGCCGCGTGATTCACTCACAAAGCCACTGATATAACAGTAAAATCAAAATTGTTTCCAAGCAAGAAATCACCGGGCGACTAAAGGAAATTCTGCAAACTGCAGCCTTAACGACTACAAGCATTTGGCGTAAGCTGGAAGAGGAACTTGGAGTTGAATAAAAGGACAGAGGATTGTAAAGGATGAGACAAAGCCGTCGGAGAGTATGTTGCCAAGCGAAGATGAAGAAGGTGATTCGACTGTGAGAAAATTTGAGGGTGCAGATATCGTCATGGTGCAGCAGGCCGTTGCAGACGAGGATGGTCGTGGTTATGATCACTGGCCCAAAAGGGTGAAGTCCGATGAAGAAGCAGTCCAAGGACTGGACCAGGGTCAAAACCCTCAAGCTTATAAAGCTTCGAAGCGAATTTGAGCCGAGTTTTCCCACAATGGAGAAAAGACAGAACTGTAAGACGAAATCGTTGAATCTCTGAAAAAAAACAGTTTTCAGGGATGCGTGCCAGAGGCTGTGGTATATAACACGCTGTTGCATAAGTACTTCAGAGAGGGGATGATCGCAGATGTCGAGAGGTTGTTTGACGAGATGGTGGCAGAACGGCGTGCTCCTGACGAGGTCACATATGCAATGCGGATCGAAGAGTTTTCAAAATTGGCTAAACTGGAAGACGCCTTGAAGATCTTTGGCAGAATGATTGGAGTTGGCTTTAAACCAGATGTTGCTGTTTATAATAAATGGCTTGGGATTTTTCGGTTGGATGGAATTCCTCCTGCTCCCCGAGATGTCCCTCAAATAGAGGTGAAGTTTGATATTGATGCAAACGGTATTCTTTCAGTCGCTGCTGTGGACAAAGGCACTCAAAAGAAGCAGGAGATAACAATTATCGGTGCTAGCACCTTGCCAACTGATGAGGTTGAAAAAAAATGGTGAAAGAGGCCGGGAGATTTTCTAAAGAAGACAAAGAGAATAGAGAAGGTATTGATACAAAGAATCAAGCTGATTCTGTCATCTATCAGACTGAGAAGCAGTTGAAGGAACTTGGTGATAAGGTACCCGCAGAAGTCAAGGACAAGGTGGAAGCTATTCTGAAAGGCTTCGTGGGCCCATAACCCACAGGCCCCAAGATCAGATTTGAAGAAATCTCGAAAATGAAGAGACCCTGAGTTGGTTTCCAGCAAAGGGGTCTCCTCGTTTTCATATATATTATAATAATATATATATATATATATAATTATAATATATATAGATATATATATATCGCATCTATCTCACATGTTATTAACGAAAACATCTACCAACTCTGAAGTCTCATTAACCAACATCTTCTCCACCATAATCGTCATGCTTCCCACTTGATTCACCTAAGGTACAATTGTCTATGACCATTATTGTTGAACTTGCATGATCAACAATATTAACATACTTTATTCTACCCAGTTACATAGGTTGTTTTATTTGTTAGGGAAAAATATCTAAGCAACTAAACCATCTAATGGAAAGACTCCCATCTATCATATGACATATCTCATTGTATCTTACAGTTAGCTGGGTACCAAATGCATTTAAAATTTTATCATACAACCTAAACTATCTCACACATACATACTTTGCAATGTATAAACATAACCTATAGCTGATGTTCCTAGCTTTCCACGATCCATGAATTTAATAATAGAAATTAAAAATAACCAAATCAACAATATTCTCATGGAACCATATAGAGAGTGACCCACCAATTTGGATTACATTACTCTATTCATTAATTGGTTCTTCATTATAAAATTTTACAAAATAGATATAACAAATCAACTTGACAAAACATCCAATGACAATGAAAATAACAATTCAGAAAAATTATATAACCATGCACTCATGGGTGTTCATGACATCTCAGTCCAATATTTTCAATACAATGCTTATAAGACAACAAACGAATGTGATTGTTTGAGGGATGGGTACCAAATTTTGATACATTGATGTCATCATGGAAATACATAATTTTTTTCCTTATTCTTTAAAATCCTCTCTAACATCCATAAAGTTGGTTTTGTTGCCAAATAGTACTATAACCACATTCATATCAAAATGTGTGTACAGTTAATTGAGTCATCCAGAAATATTGTCGAATTTTTGGTGTCGACTAATGTCATACACAACAAGTTCTTACAGGACTCCTCTGTAATATTCCAAGGTTTATCCCATCATGTAATCTCAACAATCAACATGTTGCACCCCTATTAATAATCAAGATTGAAGGAAAGGTCGCCTAAGTCAAGGTTTCATAATCAAAGCAACAATGATATTGCTTCACAATCTCGTTGTACAATCTTTCTAGCATATCATAGATCAGCATATATTTTTCCGCCCATTAGATAATAGTGAATGAATTGATGACTTATTTAGAAAGTATCACACCACACAAGACATTAAAGAAAATATTACAACTACTTCTCCCTAGTCCCTCCCTTATGGGAGTGAGCCTAAGAGGGCTCTGATACCAACACAGAAACCATAATGCACACCAAAAAATATTTTTCAACACTATTCATTCACAAATATTTTACAAATATATAGTTTGATTGAGATCCAATAAGTTTCAAACATGGATAAGGAAGTTGAGATATTCTCTCAAAAAACTTTCAAACCAACTCTGAACTTATCATGTAAGGATTATCTCCAAGTTTTATGAGAGAATCAATTTATATTTTCTTTTTCTACGTTAAGTGAATTTTAATCCTTATGCATATGGGTCTCACTTTGTTAATTAATATTTTGTCATATAGTTTTAATAAGTGAGGCTTTAAAATTGTGAAAATTATACTCATTATATTATAGGTACGGTGGGGGACATAAAGTAGTAGGGCTTATAGATTAAATTAAAAAAAAGGCATATATAGTAAAAATAAGGGATATCTAGTGAAACTAAGGATCTATTTTTTCAATTTCAAAAATTTAATTTGAGGGGACTCAATAAAGGATAATGAAATTAGAGATATATCTTAATATCGTGTGATAACATATACAATTTCATAGGTTCAATAAGTGAAGACCGTATACCTTTTATGTGAACAAATGAAGAGCCTTAAGCACCTCCGACCACATAGAACATAGCAAATCTTTTTTGCGGGAAAACATTTTTGACAAATACAATGAAGTTTGAACAATCTTGGAATTGACAATGAAGCCATGGTTGTGTAAGTTATAAATGTGTTTAAACATCTATCTCTTCCTTTAGACCTCTATCCTTGTAACCTCTCTCACATTTAAAGATCAAAGCATATGCTTACTCTTTGATAATAATAAAATCTATAAATATGTTATTTTTGGTTATTCAAGAGGTATATGTAGTTACTCATTATAAATCATTATCCAATAAAAAAGTATTTTTAGTCATTCTTTCTTTCATATCTATAATTGATTTTCCTATATGCACTCATCTTCATTTGCAATATTTGACAACTTAATAGTGAAGGCTTAGATGATTAGTGAGAATAAACAAGTAAATACATCGAAACAATTTTTCCACCAAATTTATATTTTTATATAAACTTAATACATCATTGATTGTAGTGAAATGAAAGGGTATTTACACAACTTGCTATTTTATTGAGTTAACTAAAGTTTATAGTTTTGAAAAAGAAATATGATAAGTCTCAAGAGTAATTTGAAGTGGGATTGTTAGATATTTGTAGTTTAGTTTTGTCAGGGGTGCTAACTACTAAACATGATAACTTTTATTTACATAATCAAGGAGTGATATGGGAGTGGGAGAAATAAAGGGGTTTTATTATTGTTATATTGATCATCTCTACATAACTATATCGTTATCATTTTTAGGGAATGATGCTCTAAATAAACCTCTTTTTCTAAGGATGTTCTCTCTTTGTGATAAGGACCATTAGTTGTGCAAGTATTTAGGGGTAGAGTTCTATTTTCAATTTCTAATCATTTTATCTAGTATAAGATACTACCTCAAAAGCAATAGAAGATGGAAAAGTTGTAGAAAAGAGGCTAAGAATATGTCTATTTTGATTTATAATTTTAACTATCAAATATGATCACTTGTTTTCTTGGAAAAGAATACTAGAATATGACCCCTCAATATGTTAAAGAACATGATTTTTTAAGTTGTGAAAGAAATTACAATAATGTATATTGTGATTTATAATTTGAAATATCAAATATGAAGTTTTTTGTTCTTGGAAAAAAAATAGAATGTTACTCTCATTATAAGTTATGTATTTTTGAAACTGTTAAAGTAATTAATTTTTAGAGCTGTAATGACATTACAACATGCATCAATCAACTTTTAATATTTGGAATCTAGCTTTAAAAATAAAATTAAATAGGTATAATGATATTAGAGATAATAAATTATTCTTGATTAGATCGAATAATTTGTATATATTTCCGCAAACATAATTATATTATTTCCACCACATTTATAACCAACCTTTTTTATGTCATATATTTTCTCATATACTATTTTATCAAATTGGGAGTATTCATTTTATCAACTTGGGAGTATTCTTTCATAAACGAATAAAATTGTTGGAGTAATGGCCCTCTTCTTCACATTGGACTAATAATGTAGCTTGAAATAGGGGTTCTACCCTTTAATTGAATTTTATGAATAACGAACAAAAAAAATTCCTTAATACATAAAGAAAACCATTTATTTCCCTATATTCCAATAATCCCCTGGATATTAAAACACCAATTGAGGTTAATTTATTTATGAGATGATTCAATACTTTAAACATCACATCCTCCTTTTATATGCTCTCTAGTGCTTACTTTTACTAAAATATGTTTAAAATTGTCATTTCTATCCAAAAGAAAAAACGTCAATCCTTGAAAAACAAAAGAAACTCTAATACTTACTTTGGGTGTGTGCGAATATGTTTGTAAATATGGAGTCAAATTGTCACATGGGTCAACTGTGTTTTTTCTTTTTCTTGGGTTTAGTAAAAAATACTAATAAAAATACTAAACATTATGTTTCATTACCACATAAGTTCATGTCTACATCTTGATATTCTAAGAGTATGTGTTTGTCATGAGAGGTCATACGTTAAAACCTAAATGAGAATAGAGTATATATGTTCTTGCAAACTTTAGAAATCAGTTGGCTTATCAGCAAGGAGATCTCATACACCACATTAATATCTATTTTTATTTTTGGATAAGATTTTATTGTGTAAAAATAGGTTAATGCACAAACTCAATGGATATCAATGAGAAGATGTAGCAAATCATTTTGTTTCATTACTGATTATGGAAAAAATACTTAATATATATTTTGTTATTAAGTATATCTTTTAGCTTTCTTTAGGCTGATGAATATGTAATAACCAACCTAGATCCATTTTAACTCCAAATGAACCAAGCAACTCGAGGGATCAACTCTCTTGAGATCAAAACCTCTTTTAGAATGAAAAGAGAATTGACCCCTTGGGTGCTTGGTAGATCCAAGGTTAGGATAGATCTAAGTTGGTTTATTTAATAAAATTATGATGTTAGCGGGCAGATGGTCCCCCTAACATAATGTTTAAAGTTTAGAATAGGGAATCTCCATGTTTCAAATGATAAATCATGACACACTATATAACAAGACATTCACTTAATTATGTGAATTAGGTGAGATTATATTACAATATGAAAAAGAAATTGTTAATTATGTCAATAGCCATGTCTATTTTAAAATACGACTTCTAGAATATTAATTAAATTACCACTAATCCTAACCTCTACAAAATATTTTTAGAATATTCATAGTATTAATCACATATCAAAGGTTAACATTTATTTAAAAGTAATGGTAAATATCTAAGGTTAAAAATTTATTTTCATATTATTTGCAATATAATATTATTATATATATATTATTATATATATATATATAATAGATAATATATATATATATAATTTTTATAATAAAAAATAATAAAATAATAATCCAAAAAATTTGAATATGATGTAAATGTGAGTATAATATCCTATGTTTAGGTTTCTAATTTTTTTTGGGCCTTTCAACTCGAGATATAATGGTAGTGGTTGGAATTGGAAACTAGCATAGTTGAAAATTATTTTACATCTACAACTTAAGTAGGCCTAATGGTTAAAAGCATGTCTTTTCTCGTAAGAGGTCCTAGATTCAAAACCAAAGGGGGATAGTGTCACGCCCCCAATTCTTTTTTCCTTTAATTGGTCGGGTGTGGCACTGCCTAAGTAACCAACCTTTTCCATAATCATGTTACTTTACGAACTACACCTTCATTCATGTATAAAAACCTTCAATTATATTATAATGTACGGAAACCACTATAACAGCATGATAAATGATAACAAAAACACCAACAATATGCAAGAGAAGAACTTCTTTTATTATATGACAGAATTTGTTACATTGGCTGGGAGCGTCGCTCCACCGATGTTCATAAACCAAGTTGGGCACCCGCCCATGCAAGAGCGCACGACGGTCACACTTCAACACTTCACCAGATACAAAAATACAACCTTTTCCCGAATGGGCGGGCGCGCCCGTGCAGACCCGCACGATCCTCAACTCGTGTATCAATCGGCGGTTCATCATGTCCTCACCGTGTGCGTTCACCCATGGGTCAGGCGGTTCACTCGCGTCCTCACCCATGTGCCTCTAACCGGTGGGTGGTTCACCCGCACCTTCACCCAACGCTGCACGAGCGTGTCACCTTGCCCGACTCGGGGGGCGCATCTCCAACACTATTGCGCGCTACGGTTATGTGCACCCTCGCACCTCTCCTTTATGCGATGAGACAATGCCAGTTGCTTACCCTCCAACAAGCCCTCCTCCATATGTTTATATCCAACCATGGGTGCGCCCTCCTCTCGGACGACCCATCAAAATCCATCACCCACTCTACATGCCAACGCACACAACCACTAAATGACACCCCCTCCACAAGTCGGCTCACCCATCTCTTCCGCGTTCGCATGCCTATAAGTGATGGCACATACTTGGTCATTTCACAAGTCTAGAGGCGCGCGCACTCGGTTCATAACCACAGGTGTTACATCCTCCCCCACTAGAAGTCATTATCACCCTCGACAATCCCGACCGTCTCAATATTCTCCATTCATACCTCGCAATCTTCCTCTTCCATCTCCAAAGTGAGTCCTCTGGTTCCGAACTCTCCTCCTCTGGTGCTTCCTTCCATA